>ML812019.1:42212-64251 GCA_009831015.1 Picea engelmannii
TTAATAAGTGATTGGGACAATGTGAAGATAGGGGAATGTTTGTCACATTGTGGAATTGAGAAATTTTCATCACAAGGTGACAAAGGACAAAGTTTGTCCCATGGTGAGGTTTGGTCACGAGCATCACATTTCAAGGTTTGTGTAAGGAATTGCTAGGTTTAGTCATATTGGGCAAGGTTCATGACATTGCAACATTGGAAAATGTTTGTCACAGTGCAATGTCGGGAGATGGTCGAGAGATTACGATGTTGGGAAATGTGCATCACAATGCGACGTAAGGACGTAAGTATAAGTTCAACATATTGTGTCATCGGTAAGTTATTAGACAATGAGAGGACAAGGGAATGTTCATCACATTGTGACGTTGGGAAATGTTCATCATAATGTGATAACAGACAAAGTTCGTCACATCGTGAGGTATGGTCATGAGCGTCGCATTGCAAGTTTCGTGTAAGGAATTTCTAGGTTTAGTCATATTGGCTTTAGTCATATTAGGGTTTGTCATATTAATGTTGAAAATTAAAGATCCATTTATTGGGGGTTATGTTTGTCACATTACAAGGTTGGTTTATGTTTGACACATTAATAAGAGATGAGAACTTTGAACTAATGCGATGTATTATAGCGAAGGAAAATTAATAGCAAATAATATTTTACTTTGGACATGATGATTTGTATTTGTCCTATGGACGTTGATAGAAAAATCGTCTTCAAATTTTCATATAATGAATTATACGTATTATAAAGACAGTGATAGAAAATCATTCAATAATTTATATGTATTTTAAAGACATTGATAGAAAATCATATTGAAATTTGCAGATGATGATTTATACTTTTTTATGACACCGATAACAAATCCACTTGATTTATAATTTGAAGATGATTATTTATATTTTTTCTAACATTGATAGAAAATCAACTTGAAGTTTGCATATGATGATTTATTCTTCTTATAAGCACATTTAAGTAGATCACATATGGATCATATAGTGTATAAATTGCACCATGATAGAAACTATGACCATTATACATCCATATACACAAAATATATTATGTTAATATTGTCCTACATATTATGTTAAGATTATCATATATATATATATATATATATATATATATTATGTGTACCTTGTGGTGTAGGTAAGATGTTTTTATTTGGGTTACATCCCTATACATTTTTCATTTTCTATTATATATTAGTTATAGTTGTGTTGCATTGTTATTGTCAATGAAGTTTTTCAATATTTATTTTAATTACAAAAAAATAGCATTGAATTATAAGAGTATAACATATATATAAGAAAGAAAGTTAGCAATGCATGAAGGAACGATTGCAAAACAATTATACAAAGTCGATTTAATTTACTAAAGTGCAT
Organism: Picea engelmannii; assembly: GCA_009831015.1. NCBI lineage: Eukaryota > Viridiplantae > Streptophyta > Pinopsida > Pinales > Pinaceae > Picea > Picea engelmannii. The sequence continues at coordinate 43,592 of ML812019.1, forward strand.
GTTTAAAAAAAGGAAATATAGAAAATGTATTGATAAGTGCTACAAATTGTTTTATAGAAAAGTTCATATGATATTTTCATATTTAAGAATCAGATCTTAAACAAATCTCTTAATGAAATTTAACAAATATATTAAGAAATTCCCTTTTCAAATTTAAGAAATAGTTTTTTCAAAATTTAGAAAACTTTGTTCATCACAATTTTATTCAAAAACTACACAAAATCTATTTAATTTATTCTACCAGTCCATGACACACACAATGCCAGTTTATATCAACAACAAGAATTTCACAAATATGTTGTAGTTGCAACAACGAATCCTTCATCTTTGACAAAAAATAAAGTGTAATGTCAAAAATGCTTGTAAAAGAGTAAAGAATTTATCATGTTTGACGATGTGATATAGAGCCCAACTAAATTTTGAAACATGTGTGTTGTCCATAACCTTGGTTGAGAAAAATACAACAATGATTAGATGTAGTATGTATATTCAATACAACATGAATACACAAATGAAAAGTAAAATACTGGATAAAATATTGATAATAAATTTCCTTGATAATAATTTGAATAAAATATTTTAAAAAACACAATTTCAAATTGTCCTTCTTGGATAAACCCATCATCGACAAAATCTTGTTTTATTCAGAAGACCATCTCCTTTGATCAGGGAAAAGACACTTATCATGAAGAGAAGATAAAAGGAAAAAGACTTACCATTCTGACGACATAAGGAAATATACCATCTATATAAATTTAACATTATAGAATATATCTATATAAGTTCTATTCTGGAAATAACTTAGTATATTATACTAAGATCTATATCAAACAAATGTTAGCATAATATATTATAGATCAACATTAAATATATTATATTACATATCAACATTAGATATCTATAATAAATTTGATAGAATAGAAAAGTTGTTGATATTATAGTATAATAAATAATAAAAGTATACCTTAATATATACTTTATAAAACTGGTTAATAAATATACAATATATAATATTTGCATACCCCTATTGAGTAATAAGTATATAGAGGTGTACACCGATATTATATAAAATAAGTGGTTATACTTAACCCCAAGGGTTAACTTAAGTGGTTCTGAGCCAGACGTGAAGTTATCCCGAACGGAGGAGGTCATGAGTTTGAATCTCTTGTTCCCCCTTGGGGTTAGTTCTAGACGTAATTAGGGCTAGTGGTTTACTCTGTTTACCATCCACAAAGTGGGGAAGTACTCAGGGGTTTCCCGTGAGATATTACTTGATGTGTGCCAAATAACAGAACCACATAGTTAGCCATAGAATATGATAGGTGATGCAGGAGCATCACAAGAGAGCGCAAGTGGAGGACAACTAGATATGCATCAATGTTCAGTTTGAAGACGTTTTGAATTGAAAAGATGAAGCATTAATGTAATATCTAAAAAAGATACATTTTCTTTTATGGTTTGGAGATTGTAACACAGATCTTGAGTGTTTTCTCTCATTTGTCGATTGCAGGCATTTAATGTAATGAATGTAAAGTAGAGGTAGGATTTAATTCAATTAAATAGATTGAGGTTGTAGGGGGGAAAACTCGAGAAATCTCCCTTGTATGTATTGTATTGTATCATTATTCTCATGGTAGTTAGAAACTGCAGAGCAAGAGAGCATAGGAGAGCAGAGAGGAACACAGATTGTAGAAGTTGTATGAGCAGATAGTTGTTGCTTCTGAATCCATGTACATAAGCACTTGAATTAATATAAGAATGATTTGACTCAAATTCATGGTGTTGTTACGATTAATATTTGCATCTATTGAATGGTATGTTTACAATTTGCTTATATACTCTATTTGTGTTTGTTTCAATGCTTTATGTGTCTGATTTAATGTTGAATGTATGAGATCTATGAGAGGGAGAGTATGAGTTTCAATTGTTTCTCTTCCTGAGAATTCCTGCAAGCAGTGTAGTGAAGGTCCGCAAGGAATTCGTTGACAAGATTTTGAGTTTTATGTCAGAAATCTTAGGAGGGATATCGTTGTTATCATACCAGCATAAGTGAAAATATCACACAAAGTCATGCAAGGTGTGCATAGGCCAGGTGATGTCTTAGAATTTTCCAACCCAGGCGAGTGGTTGAATAACTATTGTTACAAGGAGTGTGCAGAGTTGGAATGTTTCAGATAATCAGATATTATCGTGAAGGCCACAAGGAGTGCAGGAAAGAATCCCTTGGAATCCTTGAGTTTGTGGCCAAAATCAAGCTCAGGAGGGATAGAGTCTTGGAAAGTTCAAAGGAAGGACGAGGTTGAAGTCACCTCGCAGAAACCAAGTTCAGGAGGAAAGAAGCCAAGTTATTTGGCCAGGAGTCCTTGAGAAATTGAACGAACGATCGAGTTTCTCAGAGGGAGAAATGCAGATATCCGTGGACCGTTGAATCCAGTGGATCGGTAGGAGGATAAAGGCTGAGTGTATTTCAACACTCACAAGCTTGGGAGGATTAGAAGTCACCAGATCCGAATCGACGAGAGCCATTGATTTGGGAGCTCTGAGATATCGACATTTCGGGAGTCGGGAGCATGCAGGAACTGCTACCCGGAAGTCGAGAGATGCAAAATCCCAATGCGATCTGGACCATCAGATCATGGAGTGATCGGGACCATCGACTTGTAGGAGAGGAAGTCACGAGTTCAGGCTTCAAGAAAAGGAGAAGAGTTTCATCGCGAACTCGTAAGTTGCGAAATCCCGACGTGCTCGAAAGTGAGGCCCCAGGATGTGACTAGAGGTCATATGGTCGAGGCATGAGGAAGGAGCTAAAGACCCGTTAGCCATTTTTAGGGTTTCGGGAATCGAAGGAGTCGAGGGACTCAAAGTATAAATCGCGAAGTCGATAATTTGGAAACACCCTTTCGGGTTAGGTCGATGGTCACATCAGTGGTCACATGGAAGTAGGGGTTCATGCCTAGTGCTTGTTCACACAGGCATAACTTATAGAAGGACCTATGGTTTTATATGCACTGAAGGTTCTAGTAGGAACTGAAGAGCCATTCTGACTTAGGGGAATAGGAAGATCCAAAGATTGGGAAGTTAGTAGATCCCTGTTGAGGTAGGGGTGATGCATCAGGTGGTATCATAGCTTAGATAACAAATTTTGTTTTTTGTAGAGGGAAGCCAGAGGAAAGATGCGATTTGAATTATGCGTGGACAGATTGAAACAATGCTGCCAAGAATACGTTAAGAGAGACCTATGCTCGATCCAACCATGGAAAGGGAGATGAGAGAAGTTCGTGCTTGATTGGATGTTATGGAGACAACACAAAGGTGAACACCTGATACTGGAGATATCAGTGAGGCCGAAGGTGAGAACGAAGTTGGAGCCGAAGAAGAAGTTGTAGCCGAATATGTTGCAGAAGAATGTCTATTCAAAGTTGTTGCAAGGATAGGTGCTAGAAAAAAATGGACATCCCGATGTATGAAGGCAACTTGGATGTTGAGGAGATGCTAGATTGGTTTAGAGCTCTGGAAAATCATTTCGATTATGAAGATATTGAAGAAGACATGAAAGTAAATCATGTTGTCACTAGAATGAAAGGGCATGCAACACTATGGTGGGATGAACTGCAGGATGACAGGCATTGCAAAGGAAAACAAAGAATCAAAATCTAGGATAGGATGGTCGCAAAGATGAAAGCCAAATTCATACCCAGGGATTATCAAATTAATTTGTTCTGAAGAATGCAGAATTTGAGACAGAAAGGGATGACAGTGAAGGAATTCACTGAAGAGTTTTATAGGATAAACATTAGAGCTAGTGATCATGAGAGTGATGATGAAAAGGTCACCAGATATATGAATGGTATGAGATATGACATTCGGGATGAGATGAGCATGATAACAATCAAGAATGTAGAATATTCTTATTAGGTTGCTCTTAAAGCTGAAGATAAATTGGCCTGAAAGCAAGGTCAAAGGGGCAGAGGTAGATGTCAGAGCAGAGGCAAAACAATTTCCCAAGATAGAGTATATAAGCCCAAGGATGAAGAGAAGAAACCTCATAATCACCCAGAAAGGGGAGGAAGTTCACAAGGAAGACAATATGTCGATAGAAATACTTTTCTGTGAGCAAGAGGAAGAGGAAGAGGCAGAGTAGGTGAAATAAAGTGTTTTATCTAGGGAAATATCAGACACAAATCGTGGGAATGTTTCAATAGAAAAAGAGATGGAGGAGGTGAAGCTCACATTTCATAAGTGCAAAGGAAAAATGTTGAGGCAGAAGATGTAGAAGGTGGTAGATCCTTATTGATGAGGAAAATTATCTTGAAGCCAGAGAAGGAGGTGGAGAATCCAGTTCAGAGGAACACTTTATTTAGGACTTCTTACAAGGCCAAGGATAGGGCATGCAAGGTGATAGTTGACAGTGGAAGCACATATAATCTAGTATCCACGGAGATGGTGGAAAATATAGAAGTGGAGACAGTTGCACATCCAAGCCCATATAAGGTTTCGTGGTTGCAAAAAGGACATCAGGTAACAATCACTAAACAATGTTTAGTTGAATTTAAGATAGGGGGATACAGAGACAAGATTTTATGTGATGTTATTCCCATGGATGTCTGTCATATTTTGTTGGGAAGACCGTGGCAATATGACAAAAATTTTATTCATGACGGAAGAAATAACACCTATACTTTGGAAAAGAATGGTAGGATGCATATGTTGCTGCCAATTGAAGAAAAGAAGGCAAAAGAAGAAACAAGAAACACTATACTTCTCATGAGTGGGAAGGAACTTCTAGATGAAGTCAAGAAAGATCAAGACATGCAGTTTGTTGTGGTAAAAAAACCTAGAGTCATTTTGACCAATACTTCAATGGATGATCTACCTGAGGAAATTCAGGAACTATTGGAGAATTTTTTTGATATAGTGGTGGACGATTTACCTTGTTCGTTGTCACCCATCATAAGTATAAGCCATCACATTGACCTTATACCAGGAGTGAGTTTACCAAACAAAGCAACGTACAGACTGACTCCACAAGAGAATGAAGAGATCAAGAAGCAAGTCCAAGATTTGATGGATAAAGGTTGATTAGGGAAATCTTGAGTCCATGTGTTGTGCCAACAATGTTAAGTCCAAAGAAATATGGTGGATGGAGGATGTGTATAGGCTCGAGGGATATAAACAAAATCACCATTAGGTATAGATTTCCTTTACCGAGGATGGATGAATTGATGGATTGCTTGAGTGGGGCAAAGTTTTTTTCAAAAATTGATTTGAAAAGTGGATATCATCAGATTATAATGATGTAAGCTGATGAATGGAAGACAACATTCAAGACGAATGAAGGACTATATGAATGGCTTGTCATGTTGTTTGTCTTGACGAATGCGCCAAGTACTTTTATGATATTAATGAATGAAGTCTTGAACGATTTCATTGGAAAAATTGTAATTGTGTATCTTGATGATATATTGATCTACAGTGAGAATGAAGAAGAAAATTTGAGACATTTAACTCTAGTGATGAGGAGGTTGCAGCAAGAGAAGTTGTTGATAAATCTGAAGAAATCGTCTTTCATGAAAAAAAAACTCATTTATTTGGGTTTTGTGATCTCTTCGAATGAGTTGAAGATGGATCTAGAGAAGGTAAAAGCAATCAAGGAATGGTCGTCGCCAAGGAATATCTTTGAAGTCAGAAGCTTCCATGGACTAGCCAGGTTTTATAGGAAGTTCATCAGAAATTTTAGTGGGATTAGTGAATCAATGACGGACACGGTCAAGAAAAGACATAAATCTTTTCATTGGACAAAGGAAGCAGAAAGAAGTTTCAAGTTGTTAAAGGAGAAGATAACTAGACAGCCAGTTCTGGTTCTACCATATTTTAGTAAAACATTTCAAGTCATATGTGACGCAAGTGGATTCGTGGTCAGAGCAGTCTTAAGTCAAGACAATAGACCAATTGCATACTTCAGTGAGAAGATGAACAAGACGAAGATGAAATATTCCACGTATGATAAAGATTTTTATGTAGTCATACAGGTGTTGAAGAAATGGAGGCACTACTTGGTTCCGAAGGAGTTCATTTTGTATAGCGACAATCATGCCTTACAGTTTATAACCAAACATGAGAAATTGAACTAGAAACATGCAAAATGGGTTGAATTTATGCAAAATTTTAGTTTTGTTATAAAGCACATTTTTGGAACTGCTGATAAGGTTGTTTATGCATTGAGCAGGAAATGTTTGATTCTACAGGAGTTTTGTGTGAAGACCTTAGGTTTTGATATACTTAAGGATATGTACAGAGATGATTTAGATTTAAAGGATGCTTATGAAGCATGTGAGAATCATGTTCTAAGAGATAGGATCCATTGGATTGAATATTTAATTCAGGATAGACTGTTATTTAAAGGAAATCAGTTGTGTATCCCAAAGAGTTCTATGAGAGAAAACCTTTTAAAGGAAAAATATAGTGGGGGATTGGTTGGACATTTCGGCCATGATAAAAAATTTGCACAACTGAATAGTTTATATTATTGGCCAGGGATGAGGATGGATGTAAATAAATTTGTCAACAGATGTATAATTTTCCAGCACGCAAAGGGGAAAAGACATAATACAAGGTTGTATCAACTGTTTCCAATACTAGATAGGTTGTGGGACACAGTAAGCATGGATTTTGTGTTAGGACTACCGAGGAAACAAAGAGATTGTGATTCCATATTCGTGGTAGTCGACAGATTCTCAAAAATGGCACATTCCGTTCCATGTCAGAAAACCAGTGATGCAACACACATTGCAAAAATGTTTTTCAAAGAAGTTGTTCGACTTCATGGTTTACCCAAGAGTATTATTTCGGACAGGAATACCAAATTTGTTGGTTATTTCTGGAGGACACTATGGAAGAAGTTGGGGACAGATTTATCTTTTAGCTTAGCATATCACCCTCAGACGGTTGGACATATCGAGGTAGTAAATCGAAGTTTGGGGGAATTATTGAGGAGTTTAGTAGCTGAACATCACAATCAATGGGATCAGATTCTGCTGCAAGTCGAATTTGCATATAATGACTCACCTAACCGGAGCACAGGACAGAGCCCATTCCAGATAATGTATGGAATGCAACCAGGGGGAGTATCTGAGTTGAGGGACTTAGAGCAGGATGAGTTCAGGAGTGATGGAGCGAAATATTTTGCAGTAGAGATACAGGAGCTCCACAGTAAGATTAAAGAGTTGTTGCAAAGTTCCAACCAGGAATACAAGTGCAGAGTAGATCAGTACAGGAGAGATCTTCAATTCGAAGTGGGATATTTGGTCTTAGCACACCTAATAAAGGAAAGGTTCCGAAGAGGAATATATAATAAGATGAAGATGAAAAAAATAGGGCCGTATAAGATTTTACGAAAATTTGAGGCAAATGATTATGAGATATAATTGGCAGATGGTGTGGGAATATCACCCATATTCAACGTAGAAAATATGTACCCTTACAGAGAAGATGAAGCAAGAGGAGAAGAGAATCAAAAGGAATTTTCATGGATCAAATAGATGCTTGTAGTTGAAAAGCCGCAGATAGAAAAGATCATTGATCAGAGAGTTAGCAAGAAAACCTGGAGGAAAACACATCTTGAATATTTGGTAAAATGGAAAGGACACCCGATTGAAGATGTCGGTTGGGAAAGTGAATCAAATATCTAGAAACATGGACAGATGGTGCAGGAGCTCATGGACATGAGTCCATGAATTTTTCATCTAGAGGAGTATGATGCAGGAGCATCGCAATCGAGCGCAAGTGGAGTGTAATGTCTCTTTCCAAATAAGAGCTCCAGAAGAGGAGGCTTAATGGTCTAAACCGCCCCGTTAGACTATAGCCAGGGCCAAAGAGGGGTAAATAGGGTTACTAGAGGTCACTCCAGTCACTTGTGTTATATTCGGAAAGTGACATTGAGCTAAAAAGGGTTAAAAGCGCTTTTAAGTCATTACGAGCTAAAAATAGAAGTCAACAGTGAATTAGGGTTTCATCAGTGATTTAGGGTTTTGGAAGTCGATAGCGAATTAGGGTTTCATCATGATTTAGGGTTTTGGAAAGCTATAAAAGAAGGGTTAGCAACCTAATTCATTATTATACATATTATGACTTGTCATTGAGGGGAAGAGGCACATCTCAAGAGAGATAGTTCAGTGTATTCCAGGAGGAAGACACCAGTTGGCTGATTTCAGTGTTGAAAGACACACCCTAGTCATCGGGAAGATCATCTAGGTCTTCCATCATTCTTCATTGATTTCGCAGTGCTCCCATATTACGGGTATTATATTTTAGTTGCTTATTTGTGTTCCGACTAAGATCCTTTTGTCTTTTGATCTAGCCGAGTGTTGTTATTTTATTCAGCCGCAGTTGCTTATTTATATTCCGGCTAAAATCCTTTGTATGTTGATCTAGTCGAGTATTGTCAGTTATTCAGCCACATTCGTCCATTTTGTAATCCACAGAGATATCATAATACAAACTTTGTAGTCCTTTGTCGCGTTTATTATTTGTATGATCATTTATATGTTGTAAACCTTTGATACTACACACACATTAGCAGCATTTCCTAGACTAGCCAAGTCAAGAACATTACAGTGGTATTAGAGCTTTAGTCATGCCAGCCTGTGACTAAAGACAATGAGTGCAGCAAAAGACCCAGAGGGTCGTGAACACGTAGGTGATGAATATGTCACTTACAACAGGCATCAGGAAAGAAGGCATAGGCTTGATTTCCCCCCTTTTCCTCCTAGCTCAGAGGAAGAGGAAGAGTCACACAGAGAAGTAGAGAGAAGTCCAGAGTGTGAGGTTGAGCGCGAGGCAGAGAGGATACTAGGAGACAGATATGAGCGACTAGAGGGTAGTGGAAAGGCCCCCGTAGATCCATAGCCAACTTTCATGCAGGTTATAAACAATATGTTAGCTAGTCAATGGACCATGTCTCAGTCCTTGGAACAGGTGGTTGATAGATTGGCTAGAGTGGACACCCCAGATACACAAGTCCCGAATGTAGCATAGGGGAACTCGGGAGAAGGTAGTAGACCCCAGACACCCTCTCGTACATACACCTCTGCGAGTAGGATTCCCATACCCTTGTTTCCTAGTTTCCAGAGGGCACCCCCGGTAGCAGCACCACCACCAATAGCACAGAGGCCACCCACTCATGCCGACGACATTGCAGAGTATAGGAGGGAGTACGCAGCATTGGGTCATGACTTCCATCAGGACATGATCTTAGTCGAGTACTGTGGACTCAGACTCAGGAACCTCCCCAGAGAGCCACAGAGGGGAGGACCACAACAAAAATAGGGGAATAACCTCGATTTCATCTAAAAAGTTGGGAAAATCACCATCCCTTCTTTCGACGAATCATCCAAATACACCGCCAGAGCTTGGGTATAGAAGCTAGACACCTATTACAAGCTCAACCAGATGACTGAGACAGAGGCCATCAGTTTCACGACCTTACATTTGGAGGGTGAGGCACACGAGTGGTGGTATCATGGACTGGTGACATTGGGTCACAGTCGCATCACCTCCTATAGGGAGTTTACAGATAATCTCATGGATAGGTTCAACAAGAAGGATCCTGAGATACACTTCAGGGATCTAGCCCAGTTGAGACAAACTGACATAGCAGAGGCATTCATCACAGAGTTTCAGTAGGTATATGTGGTAGTGATAGATATATCAGAGCCCAAGCTGATCATGTTATTCACAGAAGGACTCATAGATCCTTTCAGAGGATGGGTGAAGGCATACAAGCCTCCCACTTTGCAGTATGCCATCCTTTGCACTCGAGATCTGGCAGACTTAGTGCCAAAGACTAAAACTTTCTCCAAACCATTTGTTCCCTAGAGGGATCAAGATAGAAAGCCCTTCCAGAGAGAATGGAAGGGCAAGGAGAAGTTGGATGATGAGACTAGGCGAGAGCTTATGTGAAAGAAGCTTTGCTTCAGCTGTAGAGATCCTTGGGTCCCATGCCACAAGTGCATGGGAAAAGGAGAGATTCATTATATTGAGGTAGCAGCAGACAACGTGGAAAGTGAGGAGGAGGATTAGGAAAGTGGATCCACTAGTTCAGAGGAGGAGTCAACACCAGCAGAGGAGCAGCCTCCCCGTAGACCACTGACACCAACAGGAGCCCATCCTCCAGGAGTCCCACAACTACCAAAACATGCTAACAGGAGGAAACCAACAAAGGGAGGTGTCATAGCGACCCTTTCTGGTGTTCCCAGGTATGATACCCTCCATATCAGAGGGATTATCCAGGGGCAATGAGAAATTGCCATGATAGATGGTGGGGCACCCCACAACTTCATCGACACTTCACTAGTATCGAGATGGGCACTTCAGATAGAGGAGTTTGAGGGGTTTGATGTTGCGGTAGCATATGGTCACATAGTGGAGTGTCTAGACAGAGTTGCAAACTTAGGGACGAAGTTAGGCAACTACATAGTGAGAGACACATTTTATGTGGTTGACCTATCGTACATAGATGTGGTGTTAGGAGTTCAGTGGATGATTACCTTGGGAAAAATCACTACCAACTACCAAACCTTGGAAATGGGATTCAAAGATCAGGATGGGAAGAAGGTTGTTCTAAGAGGTATGTCGACAGGAGCACCCAGGACAATTTCAACCAAGAGGATGGAGAGGATATTTAGACATGGGGAGGTAGCATATGCTACAGAATGCTTGATCACTACTCAGAAGGATTTGGAAGGTCGACAACAATACCATACAGATATCAAGAATTTATTGGGACGACATCAATAGGTCTTTGAGGCAATTCCACCAGGGAGACCACCTGACAGGGGGTTTGAGCAAACCATTGAGTTGGAGGAGGGGACCAAACCTATGATCACCCCCCCCTATCATCATCCTAGGAGGTTCAAGGATGATATAGAGAAGGCAATCAAGGAATTGTTGGTGATGGGACACATCAGACCAAGCAACAACCCATTTTCTTCTTCAGTTGTCTTAGTTCTGAAGAAGGATGGTGCCATGAGGATGTGAATTGATTACCGAGCCTTGAACAATAAAACCATCAAGAATTGATACCCTATCCCACGCATTAACGAGTTGATGGATGAAATGCATGGGGCAATTTTCTTCTCAAAAATTGATTTATGCTCTGGATATCATCAGATCAGCATCGGAGAGAAGGACATAGAGAAGAGGACATTTCGATGTCATTTTGGACACTTCGAGTTCCTGGTTATACCATTTTGGATAACCAATGCACCTGCTACATTCCAGTCTTGCATGAACCATATATTCAGGGATCAGTTAAGGAAATCAATCTTGGTTTTCTTCGACGACATCTTGATCTATAGTTGGTCATGGCAAGAGCATATGAGGCACCTGGATGAGGTATTGAGCATCATGGAGGCAAAGTCATTATATGCCAAAGAGTCCAAGTGCGAGCTCGGTATGACAGAGCTACTTTACTTAGGCCACATCATCAGTGCAAATGGGGTACAGGTGCACCAAGAGAAGATCAGGGCCATTCTATATTGGTCGATGCCCAAGAACGTGACAAAATTGAGGAGCTTCTTCGGGTTGTGCAGCTATTACAGGCGATTCATCCGGGGTTTTTCTTAGATTGGAGCACCGCTGATAGATATTACCAAGCATGGGGCCTTCATATGGACCGAGAAATTATAGGAAGCCTTTAATCACATGAAGGAAGTCATGGGCACTTGTCCAGTGTTGGCACTACCAGACTTCACCCTACCATTTGTACTAGAGTGTGATGCATCCAATGAAGGGATCGGTACAATTTTGATGTAGGGAGGACACCCCATTATATTCGAGAGCTATAAGCTTAGTCAACCTGAGAGGTTGTACTCCATTTATGACAAGGAAATGTTGGCAATCATGCATGCATTGACCAAGTTCAGACAAGATTTGGTGGGCAACAAATTCATGGTCAAGACCGATCACAACAGTTTGAAGTATTTCCTTGAGCAGAAGGACCTCAGTGAGCACCAACAAAAATGGGTGACAAAGGTAAAGGCATTCGACTTTGACATAGAGTATCTCAAGGGGAAGAAGAACATTGTGGTTGATGCACTATCAAGGAGACCTGCGGCATGTTCTTTGATGGAGATTTCAGTAGATTGGAAATCCCACTTGTTAGTAGAATATTCCAAGAACAAGTTCGCTTGTGAGGTGATGGATGGGAAGATACATGATGACTGGTATAAGGTCATTGACGATGTCATATTTTACAAGGATAGAATCTACTTGGTGACGGATTTAGGGCTTAAGAAGAAAATCCTCACCGCAGTTCATGATTCGCCTCTAGCAGGCCATTAGGGTTTTTTCAAAACCTACAGACAGATCAGAGAGAGGTTCTCATGGAAGGGCCTCAAACAAGACGTTATGAGACACGTCATTGAATGTGTGACTTTCCAGCAAAACAAGCCAGAGCATGCTCTTCCAGTAGGGCTACTTCAGCCACTCCCCATTCTAGAGTAGAAATGTGAGAGTATATCTATGGACTTAATCACCGGTCTACCCAAGGTCCAGGGTACGAACTGTATCTATGTAGTGGTCGAAAAATTAACCAAGTTTGCTCACTTCTACGCCATACCAACAGAGTACAACGCAGTTCAGGTACCCGAGCTTTTCTTCAAGGAGGTCTTCAGACTTCATGGGTTTCCGAAGAACATCTTCAATGACAGGGACAGTCGGTTCATAGGGACATTTTGGAGAGAGTTGTTTCGGTTGGTGGGGATAGAGTTGACACCTAGCACCAGCTATCAACCTCAGATAGATGGGAAGACCGAGATTGTCAACAAGTGGGTTGAAGGGTATTTGAGGAACTATGTAGGAGGAAAACAGAGAACGTGGGTAAAGTGGTTACGTTTAGGAGAACATTGCTACAACACCACCTTCCACATGTCCATTGGTATGACACCCTTCCGAGCATTGTATGGATATGATGCTCCCACTTTGGTATACTTGGTCTTTGGGGAGAGTAGAGCTCCCAAGGCCAAGGATTGGATCATAGAGAGTCATGAGATTCTTAAGTTGTTGAAAGAGAACCTGTAGACGACACAAAACCGACATAAGATAAGTGCGAACAGGCACATGATAGAGCACAACTTTGAGGTTGGAGATTTGGTTTTCTTGAGACTCCAACCCTATATACAGTCATCTCTGAAGAAGAGTGGGGTCGAGAAGCTCAAGCCCAAATTTTATGGTCCTTACAGGATCATGCGCCAAGTAGGTGAGGTTGCTTATGAGCTAGAGCTTCCAGAGGGGAGAAAGATTCATAACGTGTTCCATGTGTCTTTCCTCAAAAAGGCAGTGGGACAATTCATTAACACATCATAGGAGCTTCCCCCGTTGGATGAGGAGGGAAAATTAGAGTTAGTTCTGGAGGAGGTTTGGGAGTTTCGGGAGGAGAAACTAAGGAGCAGGGTCATCAGAGAGTGTTTGATCAAATAGAGAGGGATTCCAGTAGAGGATTCTACTTGGGAGAGAGAGAAGGTGTTGCAACACCCTCGACTGGTATTGCTTGAGGACAAGCAATTTCGAGAAGGGAGGATTGTAATGTCCCTTTCCAAATTAGAGCTCCAGAAGAGGAGGCTTAATGGTATAAACCACCCCGTTAGACTATAGCCAGGGCCAAAGAGGGGTAAACAAGGTTACTAGAAGTCACTCCAGTCACAGGTGTTATATTTGGAAAGTGGCATTGAGCTAAAAAGGGTTAAAAGTGCTTTTAAGTCATTACGAGCTAAAAATAGAAGTCAACAGTGAATTAGGGTTTCAACAGTGATTTAGGGTTTTGGAAGTCAATAGCGAATTAGGGTTTCAGCATGATTTAGGGTTTTGGAAAGCTTTAAAAGAAGGGTCAGCGACCTAATTCATTATTATGCAGATTATGACTTGTCATTGAGGAGAAGAGGCGCATCTCATGAGAGATAGTTCAGCGTATTCCAGGAGGAAGACACCAGTTTGTTGATTTTGGTGTTGAAAGACACACCCTAGTCATCGGGAAGATCATCCAGGTCTTCCATCATTCTTCATTGATTCCACAGTGCTCCCATATTATGGGTATTATCTTTTAGTTGCTTATTTGTATTTCGGCTAAGATCCTTTTGTCTTTTGATCTAGTAGAGTGTTGTTATTTTATTCAGCCGCAGTTGCTTATTTATATTCTGGCTAAGACCCTTTGTATGTTGATCTAGTCGAGTATTGTCAGTTATTCAGCCGCATTCGACCATTTTGTAATCCACGGAGATATAATAATACAAAATTTGCAGTCCTTTGTTGCGTTTATTATTTGTATGATCATTTATATGTTGTAAACCTTTGATCCTACACACACATTAGCAGCATTTCCTAGACTAGCCAAGTCAGTAACATTACATGGAGGGCAACTAGATATGCACCAATGCGCATTTTGAAGACGTTTTCAATTTGAAAATTTGAAGAATTAATGTAATATCTGAAAAAGATACATTTTCTTTTATGGTTTGGAGATTGTAACGCAGATATTGAGCGCTTTCTCTCATCTGTCGGTTGTAGGCATTTAATGTAATTAATCCAAAGTAGAGGTAGGCTTTAATTCGATTAGATAGCTTGAGGTTGTAGGAGGGAAAACTCGAGAAACCTCCCTCGTTTGTATTGTATTGTATCATTATTCTCATAGTAGTTAGAAGCTGCAAAGCAAGAGAGCATAGGAGAGCAGAGACGAACAAAGATTGTAGAAGTTGTATGAGCAGATAGTTGTTTCTATTGAATCAATGTACAGAAGGACTTGAATTAATATAAGAATGCTTTGACTCAAATCCATGGTGTTGTTACGGTTATTGTTTGCATCTATTGAATGGTATGTTTACAGTTTTCTTATATGATCTGTTTGTGTTTGTTTCAATGCTTTATGTGTCTGATTTCATTTTGAATGTATGAGATCTATGAGAGGGAGAGTATGAGTTTCAATTGTTTTTCTTCCTGAGAATTCCTGCAAGGGGTGCAGTGAAGGTCTGCAAGGAGTGCATTGACAAGATTCTGAGTTTTATCTCAGAAAGATCAGGAGGGATACCATTGTTCTCATACCAGTAGAAGTGAAAATATCACACAGAGTCGTGCAAGGTGTGTGCAGGCCAGGTGAAGTCTTAGAATTTTCCAAGACGAGTGGTTGAAGAACTGTTGTCACAAGGAGTGCGCAGAGTTGGAATATTTCAGATAATTAGAGATTATAGTGAAGGCTGCAAGGAGTGCGGGCAAGAATCCCTTGGAATCCTTGAGTTTTCATCCAAAATCAAGATCAGGAGGGATAGAGTCTTGGAAAGTTCAAAGGAAGGACGAGGGTCGAAGTCATGATGCAGACCCCCCTTCTCTCCTAAGGGCTCCGTGACCTACCGGTTTAGGATCGATCAAGAAATTTTGTCTGATTGACTCTTTGGGTCTCTGCTAGACCCCAAACCCACTTACACAGGTCCTTTCTCCAAATGTGCAGGTTGTATGAGACCCATGGATTCTCTCCTAAGTGTTGTTCAAAACTCAACGCCAAACGAATTCTATCTCTTCTCTGGCTAAGCCCTTTTCTTCACTTGACCACGACTATGACCACTTTCCTGAGAAAA
Organism: Picea engelmannii; assembly: GCA_009831015.1. NCBI lineage: Eukaryota > Viridiplantae > Streptophyta > Pinopsida > Pinales > Pinaceae > Picea > Picea engelmannii. The sequence continues at coordinate 59,212 of ML812019.1, forward strand.
AGGTGCGTCGCGACTTCGCATATCGGGTCTTTCGCATGTGATTCACTCTGACTCTCCCAACATCCAAAACCCCGAAATATCGATGTTTTGGAGCGCCAACTCAAAGGTTTGCTATCCTCGTGATCCAATGATCCTGATCTCCTTTTCGCCTATCAGGACTTCATGTTTCGCAAAGTTGGAGGACCGCTCACCTCCCTTCTCCTGATATCTGAACTCCCTATATATCTCTGGCAACTAATGGCCCATATTTCTCCTTGATCTGACGGCTCGGATCAAATCGTGATTTCACGATTTGCAAGTTCTTACAACTCTGCCTTTGACTTCTTTGAGTCACAATTCAACGAAACGCTTATCTCTTGCCACGTGTCCCCCTCGATGGACGATTTCGATGACTTCATAATTTTGTAATCTCGCTCCTCCGATGTACTTTCAAAGTGTATCACTAGTGTACTTTGTCTTGATCAGGCAGCCATGATTCCTCTGCGGTCAGACCTAACGACTAAGTACCTTCCTCCTCTTCGATTTCTCCTCGTTGTCTAGATGTTGATTGGATAGTACAGATCTTTCTCCTTAGGATTGTGTTTTCTTTAGACTTATGAGATTGTCGAAAGATTCAAAGGCTCCGACCTTTATCCTTCCCGCGAGTCTGTTTCTTGGATCTCGTTAACACTTATGAAAAGTTTTATTCCTCTCGAGCTTGGTCTCCTGAAGACTTTGATTTCCCGTGCACTCCTTACGATTTACGAATTTTGATAACTCAAACCCGTGCACTCCTGGCATTCTCCTTCTCTGGTTCTTCGACTTCTGCAAAGCCCCTTCGACACTTAGTTGAATCTCAGATCTGTGCACTCCTTGCACTAGATCTTTACACAAGGTTCAAATTATTGTGGACTACTGCGCATGCTTTGCACCAGTCTCTTTGCACTCCTTGCAAAGGGAAAGTTTCGTGTTACCTCTTCTGAGATTTGGAACCGAAACAGATTCCGTAAATGCACTCCTTACGTTCAGTGTTCACACCTTGCACCACTCGACAGAAGAGAAACAAATGAAACTTATCCTAACATTCACAATTCCATCTATTCATAATGAAATTCATTCACTCATTCATGAAAACACAAATAACAGGTAATTGCAAACAATGTTCACACACTATACATTGGTTCAAATTTCCTCTATTATATTCATAAGTGAAAATGGTTACAACTGTAATAAAAAACAACAACTGAAAACTGAAATCTCCTACTTACTTGTAACTCTCTAATTTGCAGCTATCTACCCTGCAGCCACTAGCCTCATTTGGGCATACAAAACCTCTATTTATCTCATAGGGCTCTTAGGGTTTCCCCTGGGTACTTTTCTACATCCTAACCTATCCTACGACTATTTTAGTGTAGTCTCATTCCAAAGTTGAAGTGGAAACTCCCGCTTCTTCGCTCGTGATTGCTCAAGCGTGCCTCAAAATATTATTACAGCACTGAGTTAAGGCATACTTCGAAATGTTTGATGCAACTGCCAACGTTGATATCCCATACAAATTCCCAGACGTTGATGGGTTTTGCTCTACGTTCTTGACAACGATGCTCCTGCATCATACTCCCTTTGAAAAAAATTCATGGACTCCTGTCCATGAGCTCCTACACTGACCTTCCATGCTTTTGGATAGCAAATTCATTTTTCCAACTGGCATCTTTTATTGGCTGTCCCTTCCACTTGACCAAATATTCAAAATAGGTTTTCCTCCTGGTCTTTTTTCCAATCCTCTGATCAACAATATTTTCCATATGTGGTTTTTCTTCTATAGGCATTTGTTTCTCCCACTGAATCTTCTCTTGATCTTCTGACCCCTTTGTGTCATCTTTCCTGTCAGGATACTTGTTCGAAACATTGAATATGGGTGATATGCCCACATCATTAGACAACTCAATATCATAGGTGTTTGTGTCAAACTTCCTCAATATCTTACATGGTCCTATATTCTTCATCTTTAACTTGTTATATGTTCCCCTAGGGAACCTTTCTTTCCTGAGATGTGCCAGAACCTGATCTCGTACTTCAAATTGAAGTTCTCTGCAATGTTGATTAGCTATGCATTTGTACTCCTGGTTAGAACTCTGCAACTGTCCTTTGATCTGGCTATGGAGCTTCTCCAGTTCCGCAGCAAAATCTTCTGCTCCAACACTCCTGATATCACTCTGTTCCAAATCTCTCAGCTTAGATACTCCCCTGGGTTGCATTCCATACAATATTTGGAATGGGCTCTTTCAAGTGCTCCTATTTGGTGAGTCATTGTATGCAAATTCTTCCTGTGGCAGAATCTAATCACACTGATTATGATGTTTAGTAACCAGACTCCTCAATAAGTTTCCCAAACTTCTGTTGACCAACTCAGTCTACCCATCTGTCTGAGGGTGATAAGCTGAGTTGAAGGAAAAATATGTCCCCAACTTCTTCCACAGTGTTCTCCAAAAGTAACCAACAAATTTTGTGTCTCTATCCCAACCTATCCTACTTATCTACATCCCAACTTATCCTATGGCTATTTTAGTGCAGTCACATTCTAGATTCAGAGTGGAAACTCCCACTTCTTAGCTCGCGATTGCTCAAGCGTGCCTCAAAAGATTATTACAACGCTGAGTTAAGGCGTACTTTGAAATGTCTGCTGCAAGTGCCAGCATTGAGCTCCCGTACAGATTCCCAGACTCTTATGGGTTTTTCTCTATGTGCTTGACAATGATGCTCCTGCATCAAGTCACCTCGTAGAAACTAAGTTCAGGAGGAAAGACGTCAATTTATTTGGCTAGGAGTCCTTGAGAAATTGAACAGACGATCGAGTTTCTTAAAGGAGAAGTGCATATATTCGTGGATTGTTGGATCTAGTGGATCATCGACAAGATAAAGGTTGAGTGTCTTTCAACACTCATAAGCTCCGGAGGATTAACACTGATCAGATCTGAATTGACGAGAGCCATTGATTTGGGAGCTCTGAGATATCGACATTTCGGGAGTCGGGAGCATGGAGGAACAACTACCTGGAAGTCGCGATACGCGAAATCCCAATGTGATCTGGACCGTGAGATCATGGAATGATCGGGACCGTCGACTTGTAGGAGAGGAAGTTACGAGTTCGGGCTTCGGAAAAAGGAGGAGAGTTGCATTGCGAACTCATAACTCATGAAATCCCAACGCACTTGGAAGTGAGGCCCCGGGACATGATTGGAGGTCATATGGTTGAGGCATAAGGGAGGAGTTAAAGACTTGTTAGCCCATTTCGAGGTTTCGGGAATCGAAGGAGTCGGGGGACTCAAAATAGAAATTGTGAAATCAAGAAATATGAAACGCCCTTTTAGGTTAGGTCAGTGGTCACGTCGGTGGTCACATGGAAGTAGGGGTTCACGCCTAGTGCTTGTTCGTGTGGGTGTAACTTCTAGAACGACCTTTTTTTTTATATGCACTGAAGGTTCCAGTGGGAACTAAAGAGCCATTCTGGCTCAGGGGAATAGGAATTTCCATAGACCGGGAGGTCAACAGATCCCTACTGAGGTAGGGGTGTTGCGTCAATAGGGAATATAGAATCTAGTTACATTGGTCGATATAGGGATAGGAATTCTATTGAAAGGTATAGGTCGAGGTTTGCGGATAGATTTCTCAGTTTGAACTTATTCCTCCACTTTTCATCTCTCAAGGAGTTCCCTCTTATTCTAAACATGTTTGAATGACACAAAGATTAATTAAGAGAGCTAATAATACTACATCAGTAGTTTGTGATTTGACATGCCAACTTTAGGATCACTTTGGGATGGGCCACATAAAACGAAGGGCTGAGTTTAAGCACCAACTTGCAGCATTGGCAAGGGGAAAGGGTTCATCGGGATCTTAATCTATTAATGTTGGGATCATTATTTCACGTGTACCTAATTATAGTGAAGCCCCACCCAAAATATGAAATGTTAATTGATCTCTGAATCCTAGATATTTAATGGGACTCAATCCAAACATATAAAAGTCTCCACAAATATTAAATTAAATGAGATTGGATCCAAATATGAAATTATATGAGATAGGTTCCAGATAGATAACAAGTTTCCACAAATACAAGATTAGAATATGACAAATTTAATGCTAATGGATCCAAACATATAACAAAGATAGAGACTAATATCAGTGTCTATTGTGATGGTTCAATGTATCTTTGAGTAAATTTATTTATGAGAAAAGTTGTGGATTCCAAAAATTAATGGTGTGTATCATGTATATGAACTCTTAATAAAGACATAAAAAGAGTAATATATTAACAAATATAGAGAGTACTATATCTAAAACAAACCAAACATTTGCTAACCTGGTTGCAAAAATTTCGGCACGATTGATGTTGCACCTTTAAGATTGTTTCCTCCGCTTCTTTATGATCTTGCTTTGATTCAATCCTTTATGCTTCCTTTGTCCAAGTGAAAACCTTGTTCGCTTCTGCAACCACACATAAATGAAAAGGGAATAAATGACCAATGGTTTTTACATAAATGTGAAACTCCCACGACTTGAAATGACAAACGACGTGAGAGTGCTAAAGGTAAAATGATTGGCCATAAAAAGACACTCATGCACAGTGAGCGAGTAAAAACTCACGCGCATTAAATGAAATAAGTCTTCACACACACACACACACACACAAATTGAGCGAGTAAAAACACAGTCATACTCAGGCATAACTGGTACGCATCGCCATGCACATTTAGCAAGTAAAAATGAATGGAGAGTACAATTGGTAAAGAAGGTGGAGCACTCACTAATGACATGTTGGAATGCAGAGAGAGCAAGTAAAAATGAACATAGAGTATAACTGGTAAAGAAGTTGGAGCACTCACCGAAAACACCCCATTCACAGATGAATGGACACCTGGTAAAAAGATGTGGGCACTCCAGGGTAAAAAAACTAAATGCACTAAAAAACCAAATCATAGTAAAAAAATGTAAACGTAGTAAAACAACTTAATTTAAAGTGAATCATCATTGTTATGCTAATCACATTAATCACCTTTTTTA
>ML812019.1:75108-89362 GCA_009831015.1 Picea engelmannii
GAATCTAAAAATCCATGTAACAATTTTCACTATTTATTTTTCTTAATGTTATTTAACAAGTGTAATTAATTGAATGATCATATTTCAATGTTTTGATGCATCAATATCATACAATTTCATACAGTTCCTCTTGTCCAAGAAATATATATATATATATATATATAATTTTATTTTTCATTTAATATTTCCATTGTTCATGAATCTAAAAATCCATGTAACAATTTTCACTATTTATTTTTCTTAATGTTATTTAACAAGTGTAATTAATTGAATGATCATATTTCAATGTTTTGATGCATCAATATCATACAATTTCATACAGTTCCTCTTGTCCAAGAAATCTAGGAAAGGTGGAAATTGTATAACAAATGTCACACATATGAATGAAAATATAGATTAAATGTAGGTGGAAATTGTATAACAAATGTCACACATATGAATGAAAATATAGATTAAATGTATCTTCTTCATTATTATACTTTGATTATAAACATATATTTACAATTATTGAATCTTTACCTATATATACAATTGTTGAGAAAATTGACAATGTTGAATAGATTTATGTAGTTTTCAAATAAAATTAATATGATCATTAAAAAAACACAATTCTTAATTCTTGAAATGTGTAAGAATTTTTTATAATAAATTTTTAATTTATTATTAAAAGATATGAATTGTCTCTTTTTCAAAACCATGTTAGCATATTTTTTTTTAAGTAAGAAGTTTAATATATTAAGGTCCTGCCAGAGGCAAAAGAGAGTTCCAAAATACAGTGATGGATTTGCTGAAATTACTGGGCTGCCCCAACAGAGGGGAAACCAACCCAGTCAACAACTTAGTCAGCTTAAGCATAGTAATAAACCATAAAAAGTAATGTCTAAGACAAAGTGGACACCCATAAAAAACAACAACCAGCCGACACGACTTCTAAAACAGCAAGAGCCTAGACGCCTGACATGTAACCTGGCCAGGTGGCATTGAGATCTCCTGTCCATGGTTCCTCTTCGACAACTGTCGTCCCGTCCCCCCACTGCACCTTGACCTCCTCCTTGGTCTCAGTTCCAAGGTCGTGCCCCGCAGTTTCCTTCTCAGCCATGGTTACGCTCCCAGCTCGTTTCAATGTCAGCTCTGTTGCACACTGCATTACCACATCTCCTGCTGTGGCAGCTGCCCCGGGTTCCTGCTTCGAAGTCACGCGCGCATTGACCTCTCCTTCGGTGGTATCTGCTTCGTGTTCCTGCCTGGAGGTCACTCCTTCCGGGGTCGAGAGGAAGGTCTCATGCATCGAGGAAAGGCGCTGAAGGAAGAGCGCCACCTTGTCATTTGTAAGTTGCAGCTGAAATTGCAGGTCCTCCACCCCCTGGCGGAGTTCGAATACGAGGCCGTAGAGGATGGCCAAATTGTCTTTTACCTGCTCGCCAGTAGTGGTGTCAAAGGAGGGGAGCCCAGAACTCCCAGGCTTCCGCGTTGGAGGTGGTGGATCTTCTCCTAAGACTCTTGGAAAAGCCGAACGATGGGGATGGGTCGGTTCATTCGCAGGCGGAGCGGGGAGGAGACGCAAAGATGAGTATGGCAGCCGAGGAATAATGTCTAGGCAGTTGAAGCTCGTTGTCGGCGGAGCGGGAGGGGTATTTCTATTATGCACAACCTGGAGGTGAAGGGAAGGACCAGAGGGAGGCATAGCGGGCGAAGAAAATGAGGGTCGTCGAGGTCTCCAAGGAGAACCCCGCCGTGGTTTCCCTCTCAAATGTCGCTTGTGTTTAGGCATCGATTGCACGCAGCAAAGGTCACAGGGTTGGGTGTAGTAAGGAGCCACTGGGGACCAGTGGACACAATCATAGAACAACCATGGCAGCGAGGGGGAAAGCCCATCAAATCACCAGCAAAGACAATGAACGGAGGCCAGAACCAGAGCCATAACAAAATGCAGAGGCTGAGTGTGTGCAATAACAACCTTTCCCATCGCCATATGAGCATATTAAAACCGCAGGAGGGTGGCGGACGGTGGCACAAGCCCGTCACATGGCACCGTTCCCTGTTGGCAAATTCCATCCTCCTACATGTGCCAGGTGGCCTCCACTAACACCCCATCTGAGGGAGCATCCGTCGTCCTATCTTTGCGTATACACTGCTGGAGAATGGGATGATTAGGTTCCAGGGCTGAATTACAGAGGAGTTCCGCTTCGCTCCAATTGATGCCCATATTGGCCAAATCATCCGCAACTTGATTCGCCTTCCTTCTGACGTGAGCTAGGATGATGGTCAGATTTGGTCGAAGAGAGTCAGATATAGTCTGCAGTCCATGCAGGAGTCTCCAGCTGGGCGATATTCTCTCCGAGTTGGCCCCATTTAAAATTTTCCGCAGTAAGTTGATGATGATTAGAGAATCACCCTCCACGGTTAACTTGGTGAAGTTATTTTTAATGGCCAGTTGCAATCCCCTGGTTAGACCCCACAGTTCTGATGCATTGTTCGTGGAGTGGCCTATGGGGCCCGCACTTATAAGAAGGATGTGACCATGATGGTTGCGAAAGACAATTCCATAGCCTACAGGTCCAGGATTTCCCTTAGAGCCCCCATCAAAATTGAGCTTGAGGAAGCCCTTTAGGGAGGAGACCAAAAGGAGGGACTGCCGAAGGGATGGGGCGGGGGAGGAGAGGGTATAGCCAGAAGGGTAGAGGGTGGAGTCCAGAACCGGAGGATGGGAAGTTCGTCTGGGTTGCTATTAACGTCTTCTCCGGACCTTGGCTGCAGGGGCAGAGTCTCCAGGATGTTACGATAGCACTGATGCCAGCAATGTTGCCAATGAAGGGACAGACCTTTGAAGATCCTTCTGTTCCTTTCTTTCCATGTTTGCCAAAGAATGAAGCCCAGTTTCCAAACTCGATTGAGGAGGGGGGATTGGAAATATTGATCCCTCCAATTTGTGATTGTTTTCAGGATGTTGTCTCCGCAACGGTCTGAGGTGCACATAATAAGCGCTGCTTGGTCCCAGATTTGAGCAATGTAATGTCAAGAGTTGAGAAGATGGTTCATTGTTTCCTCTGCCTCTCCACAGAGTAGGAAGATAGAGGGACCCGCAAAGCCCATTTTCGCTAGATTATCTCGGGTTAGGATGCTAGAGTGATTCACGAGCCAGAGGAAGAGGGTAATTTTTGGCCAGTGCTTGAGACTCCATAGCTTGCACCACACTTTCGTGTTAGGGAGAGGGTCTAAAAGAGCCTTGAGCTGGTACGATTCCCGTGTGTTGAAGGTTCCCTGTGGTCTGTATCCCCATCTCAAAATGTCCTGTCCTGCAATTTTGGGAATTTTTCGCTTTGTCATCTCTTCTTGCCAAGGAGCTAGATCCACGCCTGCCTCCAGGTCGATGCCTTCCCTGTCCAAGTGCCACTGATGCCAAGTGTCCCCCTGGGGAGTGTCCCACCAGTAGTCAGCTACTTTTGTTAGTCCTGCCCGAGTGGTTGGGGTACAGATGTTAGGGGCCCATTCCTCCTTGTTCAGAACCGACCATTGTTGCCAGGAGTCTTGCCAAAATAGGGTCGTTTTCCCATTCTTGATTTCCTAGAAGGCGTGGTCAGTCACCAGTTGTCGATTCTGCTTGGCTGTTGTCCATATTAAGGAGCCCGGGCTATCCTCATTCCAGCGGATAACGTTCTTCTCTGCCACATTCGGAGCATATTTCTTCCTCCAAAGTCGGGCTCAAAGGTCCTTGGGGCTTTTTAGCCATCACCACCAGATTTTGGCGCTTAGCACCTTGTTCATGATGAAGGGGTCCCTCGGTCCCAAGCCTCCTTGCTCCTTGGGTCGACAGAGTTTGTCCCAACTAACCAATGTTATTTTCTTTCCTGTATTGAGGCCTTGCCAGATGAAGTTTCTTTGTAGGCTTTTGATAGTGGTAAGTACAAACTTCGGAGCAGCCACCGTAGAGAAGGAGTAGATCGGAAGGGCCTGGAGGACGGCCTGGAGAAGAGTGAGGCGGCTGGGGAGATTGAGAGATCTGTAGGTCCAAGAGGAGAGCCTTTTGGAGAAGGAAGATAAGAGGTTCTCCCAAGAGGAGTTCCGGAGGGCGTTGTTGATCAAGGGGATGCCAAGGTATTTGGATGGAAGGGAGCTTCTATTGAAACCAAGGAGGCCAAATATATGGCATTGGACCGGAGGAGGGGTGTTGAAGAAAAATATTTGGGATTTATCCTTGTTGCAATCCAAGCCTGAAGCATCAGAGAAGGTTTGAAGGATATCCAGGAGGGAGTTGGCTTCTCGGACCATGGGGCTACCCATCAAGAGGGTGTCGTCAAAAAATTAGCTGTGCGAGATAAGAGGGGAGATACCATGCAAGGGAAGACCCGTCAGGATTTTGGTTTCAATTGCTGCATGGATGGACCTACTGAGGCCCTCGGCCAGGATAATGAATAGAAATGGAGAGAGCGGATCTCCTTGCCTGAGTCCTCTAGAGGGGGAGAAGGGATTCGACGGGACGCCATTGATGAGAAGAGAGAAGAAAGTTGAAGAGGTTAAATTCACTATCCATGTTACCCAGCCCTGATCAAAGCCAAAAGAAAGAAGCATTGCTTGCATGTATTCCCAACTGATCTTGTCAAAAGCTTTAGAGAGGTCTAATTTGAGGAGCATACCTGGGGTCTTGGTCTTCTGCAGAGAATGGATCACCTCATGGGCGAGGATAACGCTGTCTAGGATTTGTCTTCCCTCCACGTAGCCTGATTGCTCCGGGGATATTATTGTAGGTAAGATGGGTTTGAGTCTCCTGGCTATCACCTTTGTAAGGAGCTTATAAATGACGTTGCACAAAGCTATCGGCCTGAACTACTTGGGGTGATGTGCCTGCCCATCTTTGGGAACTAAGGTTAAGAATGTGTCATTGAGAGCCTGGAGAATCTGGCCAGTGGCTCGGGAATCCTCTAAAATTTCCCAGACTTCTGTTCTGATCAGCGGCCAGCAGTGATGGAAAAAGTCGCTTGTGAATCCGTCGGGGCCAGGAGCCTTGCCCTTGGGAGTCTCCTGAAGTGCTTGGTCCACTTCCTCTATTATTATTGGTCGTAGAAGGGCGGAATTTTGCTCCGGGGTGACGAGGGAAGGCACATGTTGGGTGACCTTGTTGATGGCCTCATGTCTATCTGCCCGTGGTTCTGTGAGTAGGTTTTGAAAATAGCCTGTCAAGGTAGTTTCCATGTCCTCATGGGAATGTACAGTGTCCCCATCGTCTGAGATGAGATGGGTGATCTTGTTGGAGTTCCGTCTCTGGATGACAGTTCTATGGAAGAATTTAGTGTTGCACTCCCCTTGCCGGAGCCATTGCACTCGCAATTTATGTTTCCATAATATCTCTTCTTGCTTTTTCTTGACTTCGAGCTACTAGTTTAATGTTATTTCCTGGGCCTTGAGTTCATTTGTCAACCCATGTAGTCTGATCTGCTACTGAATCCCTTCCAATTATGCCGATAGTTGTTTTTTAGCATAAAAAATGCTGCCAAAGGTGTTCTGGTTCCAGAGTTTGAGATTTTGCTTGAGGTTCTTTAGCTTTTGCTGGAATCTATACATTTTGGATCCGCAAGGGACCTCTGCCTCCCTCCACTAGGCCTGGATGTTTTCTTGGAACTCCGGGTGGTCTAGCCATAATTTCTCAAACCTGAAAGGATTCTTACCAGGGGTGGCTGGGATGTCCATCCTTAATTTCAAGGGCCAATGATCTGACCCAAAGAAATTTAGGATAACAGATTCCATTGCTATGCCTTCCAACATGAGAGATTCATATAGCAGGAATCTGTCTAGCTTGCAGGTAATTTGATGTGTACCGGTTCTTCTATTTGTTTAGGTGTGCAAGCCATTGTTGGTGTCTAGATCAATTAGGTGGAGATCGTCTATGAGAGTATTGAAGTCACCGGAGTCCCGATCCAGGCGCCTAGAGCCTCCTCTTTTTTCCTCCAGGCTGCGAATAATGTTGAAGTCACCCCCGACGGTCCAGTTTTTATACTGTTCTAGGCTAGCAATATATCGCAGGCTCCTGAGGAAGGCCTGCTTGTCCCTTGGGTTGGCAGGGTCGTAGACATTGGTCAGATGTCCATGCCTATTTGAGCCTATAAGCCTGTAATCAACGGTGATAGACCATTTGGTGGTAATGAAATTGTCCATCATCACTGCGTTGGTGTTCCACAGAATGGCCAAACCACCTACTGTTCCTGTGGCGTCTATTGAGACTGCCTTCCCCAGTTTCCAGTAGTGGGGTAGTAGCTTATCAATATCTTCTGAAGTACATTTTGTTTCCTGTAGGAGTAGAATTTCTGGTTTTTCTGCTAGTATCAGATCCCGTAGCAATTTTTTCTTGCTACGTACGTTGAGGCCTTTGATATTCCATGTGATGATCTTCATGATGATGGGGGTGTGGGGAGAGGAGGGAAGCTATCCGAAATCAGGTTGATTTGTCCCGATTTTACCATAAAGTTTCCTATTTCTTGTATGAGTTTGTTGGTGGATTTTCTGCCTCTTTTCTTTTCGTCTTTCTGGGTTTTAGCCGGGTTTTTTGATTGACCGCCCTGGATTCCTAGGCTTTTGCTGGCCCGAGCTGAGGACCCAGCTGAGGAATTGAGGAATACTTTGTGGACTTTTCATAGTTGATCTCTGGGTATGGTGTAGAGTTTTTGCTGCCTATAGGCATGCTCCAGGTGCTCCAGATCCACCCCAGCAAGGTCTTGCTCCTCCAGCTCCATATCCGCTTCCCCGTCGTCTATCTCTTGCAGATCAGGAGCAGTATCCGGGGGGGAGAGGTCAGGCTCCTTACCCTCGGTCGGTCGATCCGTTCCTTGACTGATAGATTGAGGGGCATTGCTCAGAGGTGGGGCCATGGGGTTTGTAGGATTTATGGGGTTTTCTGATTGGTTTTGCAAGATGGAAAACTTATTACTAGTTGAGGGATCTTTGCTTACCTGAGTCGGTTGTTTCCTTCCTCCTTGACGCATTTTCCCTGCTGGTTGTATAAAGCCGTCCTTGTCCTTGCCGCTTTCTGGGTTCCCTTCTTTTGGCACCGTGTTGAGTGGACAGTCTCTGAAGAGGTGACCGTGCTCATGGCATTTTCTGCATCGGAATGGGATATGCTCGTAATCAATGGTTTGAGACCAGTCCTCGTCATGATATTCCAATGTGATGGATCATGGGAGTGGCTTGGCTATGTTCAAATACACACATATTCGCGCGTAAGAAGTATAGCGCCACTGCTTAGTGGCCTCTGAATATTTGACATAGATGCCTATAGTGTTCCCAATGCCGTCCAGGACCTCTTCAAGCCAGAACTCCTGGGGCAAGGAGTATAATCTGATCCAGACCGGTGCATGGGCAAAGTCTTCCTTCTCAGGGCTGAACTTCTCAGTCTAGAATCTTAAAAAGAGTCCTGCCGAGTTGTAGAAATATGGACCCCCATCAAAGATGCGATTGCGATCCTCCATGTTGTGGAAGATAATCGTGAAGAAGCCCTTGGAGCCCAATTGTAAATCATAATGCCCTCTCGGCTTCCACAAGTATTGTATCCATTTGACCAGATCTCGCTCTGAAGGCCAGATCCCTAGAAATTTACCCACCAGGGCGTAGTCCCTCATGTATTTCTTCTGCTCTTCTATCCGTGGTGAGCTGATGACATACTTCGGGGCTTGCGGTGCTTGTGGGATACATTTACCCGACAACCATGGAGTTGACGCCCGGCCAGGGGCCATCTCCTTTCCCGGATATATATCCATTTCTCGATCTTTGAAAGTTCCCTCCTCTAGAAGCTCCGCGCGCAGGTTTGGTGGTGGTTCAAAAGTCGGCCTCTTCGGCCCTTCTGAGGGATTTCCATTCGTCGTTATTTTCCTGTAGGAGGCGCCTGGCGGCTCCCCCTCCTTGCGATTCATGAGCCCCAACAGGGCAATGGATGTGGTGCCACAGATCAGTGTCGCAGGGGCTCTAAACCCTAGTTGCAGCTCTAATCGCTAAAAACAATTATTTTTTAAAACCATGTTAGCATATTAGTCTTGAATTCAAAATTGAATTTTAACTATAATAATCTAAAATTGAATTATTCGAAGTCCAAATACTTAACTAAACATTATCAAGTGTCATAATGTGACATTGTGTACTTTATCAATTGTAGGAATTCTATGTATCATTGAGAAACATTGCAATCTAACATAACCCATGATAAACGTCACATTATGGCATAGTCATTGATCAAGATGAATCTCACTGATGGAATCTAAGCAAGATTAATGTCACATGAAATCTGAACAAGATGAATGCCACATAAAATATGAACACGATGAATGCCACATTTTAACCTAATCATCGAAGAACATCACATTGCAACATAACCATTGAGGAACATATAAATTCCACATGAATCAATTGGCAAGATGAATGTCACAATGCTACAAAACCATTGAGGAACATTACAATCCAACATATCCCATCTTGAACGTTGCAAAGAGACATAACCATTTAAGAACAATGCAATTTGACATAAGTCTACCTAGATGAATGTTGCAATGTGACATATTCATTAAGGAGCATAAAAAATTTGACATAACCCTTCATGAATGTCACAATATGACACATGCATTGAGGAATGTAGCAATTACATATAAGTCTATGAAGATAAATATCAAAATGCATCTTAACCATTCAAGAATATCGCACTGAAACATAACCCTTAAGGAATGTCACAAGGTCACATAGCCTTATTGAACATGGTAATATGACATAACCATTGAGGATTGTATAAATTTGACATAAGCCAATGAAAATGAACATCACAATGTGAAAAAAACATTAGGGTATGTCACAATACAACATAACCCTTGAGGAACATTGCAAATATGAAAAAATCCTTGGTGGATGTGAAAATGAAACACAACCATTGAGAAACAGATCAATTCGACATAAGTCAACCAAGATGAATGTAACAATGCAAAAGTCCCATAGTCAACTATGGTTAAACATAAGCATCATGGTCAAACATGATAAGTTACCATGGTCAACCAAAGTGAATCATAAATAATCTAAGTCAACCATGGTCAATTATATTCAATAATCTTAAGTAAATCATAAGGAACCAAGCCCAACCATGGACAACCAAATTCACCCACAATTAACCATGGTTAACCATAGTCACCCACAATTAACCATGGTCAATCATGGTTAACCATGCTCAAGCATATAACCATGGTCAATCATGGTTAACCATGCTCAAGCATATAACCATGGCCAATCATGGTTAACCATGTTCAACCATAGATAACCCTCGTCAACCATAGTAAAACAAAAGTTAACCATAGTCAACGAAAGATAAAAATACTAAACATTGTCAACCATAGTCATCCATAGTCAATCAAAGTCAACATGGTTAACCATAGCTAACATGGTCAATCTTAGTCTACCATAATTATCCATAGTCAGCCATAATCAAAGTTCCAAGTTAAGTTGTCTTTTAATCACAAAAGGTGACCATGGTAAGCCATGTTCAATCATAGTCCACCATGGTCAACCTTAGTCAATGAAAGACGACCATAATGAACCCGGGCCAACTAAAGACAACCATGGTCAACATAAGTCAACTATGATTGGCGTCCCAATAATTAATAACCGATAAGGAACATTGCAATCTAACATAACCCTCAAGGAGCATCACATTGTGACATAAGAATTGAGGTACATGCCAATTTGAGATTAGTCAACCAAGATGAATGTCACAATGCTACATAACCATTGAGCATCATTGCAATCCAAAATATCCTTTCATGAACATTTCAATGCGACACAACCCTTCAAGAACACTACAATTTGACATAAGTATGCCTAGAACGTGAAAATATGACATCCATTAAGGAACATCACAAATTTGACATAACCTTCGATGAATATTTCTTTGAGACAAAACCATTAAGGAACATAGCAATTCAACATAAGGAAATGAAGACAAATGTCATAATGAAACACAACTATTAGGGAACATTACAAACCAACATAACCCTTGAGGAACTACATAATGTGACAAAATCCTTGATGGACATCAAAATGTGACACAACCATTGAGGAACGTAGCAATTCGACATAAATAAACTAAGATGACTGTCATAATGTGACAATACCATGGTTAACTATGGTTAAGCATAATGAACATGGTCAACCATGTCTAAGCATGGTCAACAAAGTGAATCATAGTCAACCTAATTCAACCATATTCAAACATGGCCAACCATGGTCAACAATAGTAATCCATAGTCAATCATAGAAAATAATGGACAACTAAAGTTAACCATATTAAAACATGGTTAATCATATTCATCCATAGTTAACCATGGACAACCATGGTTAACTAAATTCAACCATGGTCAATCATGGTCAACCATGTTGAACCATAGAGAACCATGTTCAACCATTGTAAAACCAAATTAAATTGTAGTCAACCATGGTAAACCAAAGATAACCATAGAAAAAAATTGTAAACCATAGTAAACCATAATCAACATGGTTAACCATTGTCAACATAGTCAAGCATTGTCTATCATGGTCAACCATAATCAAACATGGCCAACCAAATTCAAACATGGTGAACCTAAGTCAAGCAAGGACAATTGGAGCCAATCACGATCAAACATAATCAAACATGTTCAACCATAGTCAACTAAATTCAACCAAAGTTAACCATAGTCAAACACATTCCACCATAATCAAATATATCAACAAAATTCTACCATAGACAGACATGGTCAAGACTCAACCATAAGTAGGCATGGTTGACCATAGTCAACCTTGGTCGACTATGGTCGACTATGGTCAACCATAGCCAAAAATGGTTTACCATGGAAAACCATTGTCAAACATGGCAAAGACAAAGTCAACCAATGTCAACCTTCCACAAACATGGTTGACCATAGTCAAACATGTTTATACATAGTCAAACATTGATAACTATAGTCAAACATGATCAACCATGATTAAATATGATCATCCATGGTCAAACAAAGTGAACTATAGTCAACCATGATTAAGCATTCTCAACCATGGTCAACCATATTCAATCAAAACTAGTGATGGTCAACCATAGTCAAGAATGGTGAAACATGGTTAACCACATTCAAACATGGTTAACCACAATCAATTGAGTGTTAACTATAGTTGATTTTCGTCAACCACGATCAAATATAGTAAAACATAGTCCACCATGGTTAACCATAGTCAATCATGATTAACTAAATCAACCATAGTCAAACATATTCATGCAAAGTTGACCAAAATCAAGCATGGTTACCCATGGTGAATAAAAGTTCAACATAGTCAACCAAATTCAACCATAGTAAATCCTGGTTGACCAAAGTCAATCATAGTCAAGCATAATCAACCATGGCCAACCTAAGTCAACTATGGTCAAACATAACCATACAAGGTTAGCCATAAGCGACCATGTTCATCCATAGTCAAACATGGTCAACTATAGTGACATATCACAAATATTTCAATACTAATTATATTGATATTTTAATTCACAAATCTACTAAACCTCCCCATGCATTCCAAGTGTCAACTAGCACAACCACATTATTAGTGGTGGTTGATATACACCGATCATCACCTTTCTCCACCTTTTTAAATTAATGGCATTGATCGATGTATATCAACCACCTTTAATAATGTGGTTGTGTTAATTTTAGAGTTAGAATCCGAACGATTGTAATCCACAATGGGCCTTGTAGCTTGTTTTAAGTATATATATATAGGGTAACATGTTAAATTGCAATTGGGTACCCTTAGTAATGACCACATGGGATATTGGATTTCTTGTAGATACTATCAAACTGAGCTTGTAAGTAAATGAGTTAATGACCCAAGACCCAAAGACATCCTAGAATATGGTGATGAGTGAACCCACATTGATCTAGTAATAGTTGTCCTCATTGATATTTAATAATAATTTTCCTCATTAATATCTAATAATTAGTCATTATTGACAATTGACAATTAAATTATGATCAATTTTCCATGTTAAAAAAGAAAGAGATTATTTATGACATTGTGTGTTTGTGCATTTAAAATAATAATTCCTTATGCTATGCCTTCTCCCTTCCCACAAAGTGGTCATAATTACAAGTGTAAAATTGCATTTACATGCAAGTACTTAATCCTAATTTAGTCTTGAATATTATAAATAGGTTGTATAAATGACTTATATTTATAATTATCTATAAAAGTCATTTTAAATATTGTTTAATAACTAAATTATCTGAAAAAATTTATAATAAATTTGAACAACAATTAAATTTAAAAAGAAACCAAAATACAAATCACTAAAAAAAATTTAATAAATTTATTTAATTTAAAGTTTATTAAGTCAAAAGAAATTAAAAAAAATCAAAATATAAATTTCTTAGTATTAATTTTTTATTTATAAGAAGATGTTATAAAACTTTATATAAAAATTGAAAAAACACTTCACTAACAAAACCTTATCCAATGAAAGCACACATATCTTTATGTTTATATTTCTTTTAAATTGTGTGGATTTTGCTAATCTCATCTATATTGCCGTGTGAAAAGCACTCCATGATTAAATAAAAAAATATAACATGCACATTAAAATAGCAATAATAATGGACAAGCTTTACTTAATGAAAGTGGACTTGCAATTAACTAATAGAACAATGCACCGAAAGTTAGTAAAATAAAAAAGAATAGAAGGATTTAGTGGTTTTACTTTATTATAGCAATAATAATGGACAAGCTTTACTTAATGAAAGTGGATTTGCAAAAGTTAGTAAAATAAAAAAGAATAGAAGGATTTAGTGGTTTTACTTTATTATAGCAATAATAATGGACAAGCTTTACTTAATGAAAGTGGACTTGCAATTAACCAATAGAACAATGCACCGAAAGTTAGTAAAATAAAAAAGAATAGAAGGATTTAGTGGTTTTACTTTATTATGGCAATAATAATGGACACGCTTTACTTAATGAAAG
Source organism: Picea engelmannii (assembly GCA_009831015.1). Lineage (NCBI taxonomy): Eukaryota > Viridiplantae > Streptophyta > Pinopsida > Pinales > Pinaceae > Picea > Picea engelmannii. The sequence goes on from ML812019.1 coordinate 88,105, forward strand.
TGAACTTGCAATTAACCAATAGAACAATGCACCGAAAGTTAGTAAAATAAAAAAGAATAGAAGGATTTAGTGGTTTTACTTTATTTTTCCAACCAGATATTGGAAGAAAAAATTATTAACGTGTTTCGAGTTTTATCACAGATTACACCAATGTTTTGTACTTAGTAACTTCCAAAACAAAGAAATCCAAAATTGATAAAAAAAAAATCTTGAGATAGAAACATAAGGTTTCTTTGATGGAACTATACAAGAATCAAGAATGAGGTGTAAGAATCAATAATTAATAATTACGTTGTCATTAGGATTTTACTTAAAATTTGATGGTGCTATACAAGAATCAAGAATGAGGTGTAAGAGTCAATAATTAATAACTAGCACAGCGGTTAACTAGCGGCTGAGAATGTCGAAAGGTAGCGGTTGAGAATGTCGAAAAGTAGCGGTTGAGAACGCGTGTCTCCAATATACTAGAGCGTGTGCCTCAATATAAAACGTTTGTGGTAATATAAAATGTTTGACTGCATTAGGTTGATAAATGGAACGTGGCAATTACATATGCTTATAGTAATTTTTTAATGTGATTAGGTAAATGTTAAAAAATAAATCTGATTCATTGATTTTGGAGGACGACTAAGAATATGCCAGCATCTTCAATGCATAGCCATCAGATTAGGATTTAAGGTTAAATAAGGTTAAAAGATCATTAATTGTGCCCATTATCAATAGATGTCATTAGAAATTTTCTTAAAATTTGATGGTGCTATGCAAAGACTAGGTACAAGAACAAATTTTCTTAAAATTTGATGGTGCTATGCAAAGACTAGGGACAAGAACCAATAATTACTCTATATACATGTGAGAATTACAGTACGGGCAATACAAATATACATGTGAGAGTTACAGTACTAGCAATACAAATATACATGTAGAGTTTTACAGTACTAGCAATACAAATATACATGTAGAGTTACAGTACGGGAAGGCGAGGAGTTGGAACAGCAAAGAGCTCGTGTGCCCTTGATACTGTAATTCCATGATTCTTCTCAGACATGTCCAATTTCTGTTCATCCATATCATCCGGAAGCCTCCAGTTGAAACAGTGCAAGAGTTGCGCCACAGCAAACTCTACAACAATCATTGCCATTTGCTGTCCAGGACATCCTCTCCTGCCTGCTCCGAACGGAATCCATTCAAAATTTTCCACTTTTGCATCTAGGAACCCTGCTTCCATGAATCTCTCTGGCTTGAAACTTTCAGCATC
>ML812019.1:113219-124816 GCA_009831015.1 Picea engelmannii
AATTAATCCCGGATTAAGGGATTAGGGTTTTGGTATCTACGAAATACCTAAAAACATTGTATATATTGTATGGTGAATGGTGAAATTCGATATAATGAAAATAAGAAAGGTTTTCTTGGTTGAGGGTTTTCGGTATAAAATCTCTGTGTACTCTGTGTATGAGCGATTGATTAATTTCTGTATTGCTTAAGAATCTATATGCATTGCTTTACTTCGCAGGTTTAAAACTTACAAATAGGTAGTAAAAATACATAGAGCCTAAAATATACTCGGGCAAGATTGATCCCAAAATACCTCTCTTTTTCCTCCGCCAATCTCTTCCAGCTCCACGATAAGCTCAAATTCGATTATGGCTCGATCAAAAACTAGTAGAAGGAATTTGAATGAGCTCATCACACAACTCGTCCCACAAAATATTTGTGCCTTTGCCCTGAAGGAATCAGAGTCAGTCTTTCTGGGATCCGGTCAACAACAACAAAGTTTAGGAGTCGTGACTCTTCCACATGAAATATCACCCTTAACATGTCTATGGATCTCCCAACCAACTCAACACACGACGGACAAACAAACTCTTCCACGTAGGTCAGAAATATCATAGTAGCAAACTATCTAGCTCCATGTGCAGTAATAGAGGCTAACAAAAAGCAATCTCCATTTTGGAAAATGTGTGCACCCTCTGATTCTATCCATGCACAATAATATCCCCGAATTTATCAAAATAAGATGCTAAAAAATATCACCAAAACAATTGGTTGACCAATGGAAAAAGAAAAGGAAGGCCCTGGGTTTCCCCACAACTGCCCGAATATATCCGTTAGTTTTGATATGTACTAAGCATATTGAAATGTTTTCATATCCAAGCTTTGTATATTTCTTGAAATTTATTGAAACTTATTATGAGATGCCTCAATAGGCCTAACAACGTAAATGTTTACATGACGCGACGTCCTACAACACCCCTGATAGCTTAAATGTTTGCATACCGCGAGGTCCTTAGACAACCTAAGAGTATTAAATGTTTATGTAAATATGGTTCTTGGAGTACATGCCAGTTCAATAACCATTGTATGTTTCATCCTTGTTCTGTGATTGATGCGACATACATTGTTTACTGGTTCGGTGACTGCTTCTTCTTTGTTGGTTTGTCAAGTGTTGCCAATGTATGTTTCATCCTCATAATTTTTGAAGCTAGATACATTGTTAACTGGTTCGATGAGTGGTTCTTCTTCGTTGGTTTCTCGGTTGCTGTTTTTTGTTGTTTCACTCATGATTCGACCTGTGCTTCTACATTTCATCGTTTCAGAGTAAGTTTCGATGCCATACTTACATTTTGTATTCCTTGTTTGATGTTCAGTGTTTGTAGTTTGCAAGTAAGAATGTTTTCTTATTTGTATTCGCATGTTACTTGTATGTTTCCGATTCCTTTTCTGCTTCATCTGCAGTTTCGTAATCATTGGAGATACATATGTTGTTCACTGGGTTAGTGGCTTTTGCTGGTTCATTGGTTCCTGGGTTGTTGGTTTTGTTTATTTGCCTGGGGTTTGCGCTTTGGGGCCCTGGGGGTGTAGTTCGGCCTCTTCGTGCTTTCTCGCTAGTTTGGTCCTTGCTAGTTTCTTTTCTTTGATTCGACCTTGCAGGGTTGGGGTGCAGTGGCCGTGGTTGGAGCTTTTTTTTTTTTTTTTTGNTTGGGGGCGCTTCACGGTGTTCAGCCCCTGCACCCACCAGTCAATCTGCAGTTGTGTTATTTGCCATTTTTGCAGAGGACGTTCTCTATATTTCTGTGAGATTTTCCTGGTGCTCAAGTCCTGCCATGAAAGAAAATAGTTGCATACAAAATTGTTGGAGGATTACATGTGAAGTTACAATATTCGTTGTTTTTTTTTTAGAATAAAGAATATGTATGCAGCCTACATTTATAGACCATGTATGGTCATATGTGCGGATATGAAATGACATGTTATTTCTCCTCTACATAGAATGGTGTGTGCACGATACAATTTGTGTTGTGCTTGAGATATGATATGTGCAACAAAGATTCTTCAAGATTATATTTTCATGTCTGGAAGCATGTCCGGGTAGTTTTCCACGGAAAACTGAGAACTTGTATCGTGGGCACAACAATCTATGTAGAGGATAAAGAACACGGTTAAAGGGCATATCTGGATGAATTGCCAGTGAAAACCAGAAATCATTTAGATGCGGCCATGCAATTGCATGATATTTTCTGCATTGTAATATATTTTGGCCCAGGAAAAAAAAGCTAGACGTTTACATCCATGGATAGAGAAGCGCAAAGGTTCATGTTTATTCCTTTGTAAACTGTTCGTTGAGTTGGTTTTGTTGTATCTACATATTGCTTATTCTCCAGTGAATACCAACTTCCATTGATGTTCATTGAATTTTGTGGGTTCCCACATTGAAACAAGAAGAGTAGCTGGAGAAAAGGAGGGAGTCTTGACTGCATCGGCTGAAGAGGATATAGAAGGGTGCATGCTTGTACTGTTGTTTCATATTGCGTTGTTTTGTATTTCATTTATGGTCTATATATTTGTTAAACTAGTTGTGTGCCTTCCTACATGGTAAGTTATCTTGGTTACATACATTCCTTCCTGCATATTAAGATAGTTTATGTCTATTGTGTTTGTGCTGCATTGCTGTATTTAAAGGAATAGAATCACTGGACAGGACAAAGGACTCTTTGGCGGGTAAATAGACCTTTTTCTTTTTCTTTTAGATGTCTTTTTTCATACTAACTTGCCTTCGTCTTGATTGCATCTTTGGCGTTACTGCCTTGGAAAAAACAGGTTTCTTAGATAGGGAGATGAATTCTTCTGTGCAACAACAGAGGGTTTTGTGGTACAATATTCTAAAAGGTATACCAAGTGTGCCGGTAATTAAATATACAAACCGGGTGGGAGCATATAATATTAGAATTGAAAATGATGAATTTGAAGTAATGGGCCTTTCTTCGCTCCCTGTTTCTACTTTTTCCATTTTCTATTATCCCTTTTGTTTTCTAATTCATCTTCTTAGTGTGGTTTCAGAAAATTCCCTTGTGTGTCGATTGGCGGACTAACGGACTGACATATGTGGTCCTGCTTCTACCTTATTCCATAGTTACCCACTTTGTCGATTGCAGCTGTCAGGTTGGCAGGTTGAAAATTGCTCCCCTGGCTTCTGGGGGTCTGCAATATACAAATTGGCCATGGTGACCCACAATTACGCCCTATTTACTATTAAACATTTCTCAAGTTAAAAATTAAGATGCATATAGTTTTACGATTATTTGGTCCTTCCGATGGACAATATACAATGCATATATTTGTTTATTCCTGATGTTCATCTACACATGCTTGCATCAGAAAAAGTTGGACTAGTGAGACGGCCATGAGCAGTCAGTCATCCCAAACATCAGCAAACCGACAAGGCCAAAGGTAAAGATGCATACGTTGTGCTCTTACTATGTTTACTAAACAAATTTCCTGAGCTATATATTCATCTATGACATGGAAGATATGTTGATTCCATTTTCAATACAAGGTTTCCAGCTAGCAAGAAGTATCAACAAGTACAAGTGAAACGTCGTACGTGTTGCATGTTCCATAGACCAAGAGGTGTGGTTGCAAAACTATGGCTCCATAGTTCATCAATACTATTCGTGTACTTGTAGCACACTACCATTCACTTTAGTTTTCCTGTTCAAAAAATGTCATCAGGTCTAGAGTTGTGACATCCAAAGTATTGTCAATAGAGGGCTTGAACAACCACCAAACTTGACAACTATTTGTCGGGGACATAATGGTTGTCTATACCACCTACTTGGACAAGGAAAACAAAAGTAAATCCATTATGCATGCTGATATGATAGACAAGGACGCCATGATGACAGTCACACTGACTGTTCCTCCACAACATGTCCAGAAACATGCAGAAAAGATATTTCCACGTAATGGGATATCCATTACAAATTTTAGTGTATTTCCCAAAACAGTATATGACCGTGGTGATTGTGATCGAATTATTTTTCTCAACAAAACAAACATTGTGGAAAAAATTCCTACTATTTGTTCATAATATCGCTTCCTCATAGATTCAACTATCAGGGAGCTTACACAGAGCACTAATATTAACCCAATTGAAACGATTGGGGCTACTGTGACACTAGCGAGAAAATTTGGGTCGCAACACATTCTCCATATAAAGGATGGAGAGTCAGACAGTGACAAGGCAATGGTACCGCTTTTCATATTTAGTTTTGTTCTTAACTTTCGTGTTTGCAAATATGTCGGATAAGTTACACAAATATTGCACTGTTCCATGTTGCAACTACAGTTGTTCGATAAGTATTCAGATTTTTTTTCGTCAATGGAACAACAATTGCATAGAGGGAAGATTCCACTTATGTTGTTCAAAAATATAACAAAGAAGAAGGATGCTAGAGAAAGGATCTTTCAGACAACCCAGGCAACGTTTGTAACAGAGTTGCGAGCAGATATAGTAGAGGATCTGGAGAAACTAGCTAACTCTACAATTGTTGTGCGTATACATCCACAAAATCATCCTCACTTTGCTTATAGAAATAACCTTCAACAAATTTCTGCACCTGTTTACTTTTTCTTTTTTGTTTCAAAGGGGAAGGGGGGATGCAGTTGTGTATTATATTGTTCAATGTATTAATCCAATTTCTTGTGTTGCCAGGTTGAAGGTCTTTTAGTTGCAACCAATGTGTACTCGACCCCCTTTGAACCTGTATGTGGAAAATTCCATTCCATTGCTTCTATCTTCGCTTTGATAAGTGATTATACAATTGATTGTCTGCGATGCAATGAAAAATGTCCATATATTTATGGACATTGTGTCAATGGTGTTATCTGAACCGTGGGCAACACAACTGTGCAATGTTCGATTAGGTAGCCTCTGTTACAAAATGTGCTTCCTGAATTGGCAGAGTTGTCGTATGAAACGTATCTACAGAAAAAGGCAAGCAGTGTCTATATGTTGCGGCAGCTTCGGATACAAAGCAAATTCACCTTAAATGAGGACAATGAAAATTTTCATATCGGCTGAAGAAGGGCAACAAAAAAAATTAAATCAAACTTTGGGAGGAAACGAAAATACCCCACCTCTCTCTGTAATATTTGTTCAACATCCAGATGAATGTTCATTTCAAGAGAAAAGGAATGTGCTGACGTCTTTTATTTGTATATCAAATTGTTTGGTGCAAAGGTCGATGGGTTTTGCTCAATGGAACCTTTTGGGAACTTTCTTCTGGGTTGTTTAAAGTATGGTTGGTTCTTGGTTATCTGGTTTGTCTATCAATTTGTATACCGTGGAACTCCAACTCTTCTTTGGAGAACACAAAACAATATAATTGAATTTTTTTGGCCAGCTAGCACGCAAATCCGCCTGATAATTTCTATGGTGCTGTGACGTAAATGTACTGTGTGACTTGTTTTGGAAAATTTCCTTGATCGATGAACTTGGTCAAATTATTGTTGTGAAATAATTTGAAATCAACGAATATATAGTGTGCAAAGTGCAACTATCCTATCATACCAACAAGCTGCTCTTAAAATTCAAATTGATCGTTGTTTTCGCAATTTTTGCTTATTCGATGAACTTGGTAAAATTAATATCTTGGAATAATTTGAAATCAATGAATATATACTCTGCGGAGTGAAATTGTGCTATCATATGAACAAGAGGGCCTGAAACTTCAAATTGGTCCTTGTTATGCTTGCGGTGATAGAATTTTACAAAAAAGTTCTTTTGTTTCCTTCATTTTTTTAAAAATAAGCGATTTAACATCCTTTAATAATTTAATGTAATTCACTTGTACAATAAAAATAGTTAATATTAATATTTAAGTATCTGAAAATAATGTTTTTAGCTGAAGTTAGATAGGATGAGAATTGTTAAACAATTGCAATCTTGAACCCACCAGACGTGGAATCCGCAAGTCCACCTGTCAATTTGTATATCGCGGAAGTCTGAGTGATATTTGCAGGACACCAAACAAAAGAGGTTCAAATTTCAGCCCGCCAGGCCGAGAACCCGCGATCCAAAAAGTGCCCAAGTATGGAACGAGGGATCTGCATATGCTCTATAAAATCTATTTTCCATACTTTCTGAAAGTACACGTTTACTATGTATTGCTTGTTTTGTCGGAAATTTTTTATATTAGTTGCCCGACCAGATTGTACAAACTTTCTCGTTTAATTAAATTCTGCAATAACAAAAATTATTATTAATAATTTAGTATTGAAAATCATGTTTTTAGATATGTTAGATAGTTGATAGGGATTAGTATCTGTAAACAATTGAAAACTTGAACCTGCCAGCCCTCAAGTCGATCTGTCAATTTGTATATCGCGGAACTCCGAGGGCTATTCGGAGGACAAGGAAAAATGAAAACTGCAATGTTGAGCCACGCAACCCACAGGTCCATTTTTCAATTTGTAAATCGCGGAGATGTGCCTGGTGTTTGTACAACGCGAAACAATAGAGGCCTAATTTTCAGCCTGTGAGCCCCAAAGACCCGATCAAAAAAAATCGCTAGATACGAAATTCATACGAGATTGCTACAAGACAATAAAACTGCAATGTTCAGCCAACCATCCCGAGTCCACCTGTCCACTTGTATATCACGGAAGTCTAGGTGCTATTTGTAGGAGACAAAAAAATAGGGACTCTATTTTCGACCTGCCAGGCCTCGAACCAAAAACTGCCTAGGTATGGAATGAGGGATCTGCATATGTTGTATAAAATCTCATTCCATAGTTTATATAGAGGCAATGTCCACAAGTCCATGTGTCAACTTGTATATTGCATAAGTCGAGGTGCTATTTGTAGGAAACAAAACAATAGATACTTAATTTTTAGCCTGCCAGGTCACGAACTCGCTATCCAAAAAGTGCCCAAGTATGGAATGAGGGATCCGCATATGTTCTAGAACAATGTTTTTGTACAACGCGGAACAATAGAGGCCCAATTTTCAGCCTGCCATCCCCAGAGCTCCCGATAAAAAAAATCGCTAAATATGAAATTCATACAGGATCTCCGCATATGCTGTATAAAATCTCATTCCATACTTTATTTAGAGACTATGTCCACAAGTCCGCGCGTCAATTTGTATATCGCGAAATTCTAGGTGCTATTTGTGGGACACGAAACAATAGATACTTAATTTTGATCTTGCCAGGTTGCGAACCTGCGATCCAAAAAGTGCCGAAGTATGGAATGAGGGATCCACATATGTTCTAGAAAAATGTTTTTGTAAAGTGCGGAACAATAGACACCCAATTTCCATCTCGCCAGCCCTAGAGCCCCCGATAAAAAAAAAACGCTAAATTTGAAATTCATATGGGATTGCTACGGGACAATAAAAGTGAAATGTTCAGCCAACGAGCCCGAGTCCACCTATCAATTTGTATATCGCGGAAGTCTGGGTGCTATTTGTAGGAGACAGAACAATAGAGACTCTATTTTTGGCACACCAACCCGCGAACCTGAGATCCAAAAAATGTCTAAGTATGGAATGAGGAATTCACATATGCTGTATAAAATCACATTCCATACTTTATATAGAGACTATGTCCAAAATTCCACATGTCAATTTGTATATCTCGGAAGTCTAGGTGCTATTTGTAGGACATAGAACAATAGATACCTAATTTTCAGCCCACCAGGTCCCGAACTCGCGATCCAAAAAGTGCTCAAGTATGGAATGAGGGATCCTTATATGTTCTAAAATACTATCAATTTGTATATCGTGGAAGTCTGGGTGCTATTTGTAGGAGACGAAACAATAAAGACTCTATTTCCGGCCTTCCAGGCCACGAGCCTGTGATCCAAAAAATGCCTAAGTATGGAATGAGGGATCTGCGTATGTTGTATAAAATATCATTCCATACTTTATATAGACTATGTCCACGAGTCCGTGTGTGAATTTGTATATCGTGGAAGTCTAGGTGTTATTTGTAGGACACAGAAGTCTAGGTGGTATTTATAGGACACATAACAATAGATACTTAATTTTCAGCCTGCCAGGTCGCGAACCCGCGATCCAAAAAGTGCCCAAGTATGGAATGAGGGATCCACATATGTTCTAGAACACTATGAATTTGTATATTGCGGAAGTCTAGGTGCTATTTCTAGGAGACAGAACAATAGAGACTCTCTTTTCAGCCCACCAAAACGCAAGCCCGCGATCCAAAAACTGCCTAAGTATGGAATGAGGGATCCACATATGCTGTATAAAATCTCATTCCATACTTTATATAGAAATTGTCCACAAGTCCGCGTGTAAATTTGTAGATCGCAGAACTGTAGCTGCTATTTGTAGGACGTAGAACAATAGATACTTAATTTTCAGCCCGCCAGGTCGCGAACCCATGATCCAAAAAAGTGCCCAAGTATGGAATGAGGGATGCGCATATGTTCTAGAATAAAACAAATGCAATGTTCAGCCAAGCAGCCTGTAGCGACTCGTGTCAATTTGTATGTCGCGGAAATCTCAGTGTTATTTGTAGGACAGGGAACACTAGAGACTCTTTTTTCGACCCGCCATACTGCAAACCAGTGATAAAAAAGCTGCCTAAATATGGAAACACGAATCCTCATATGCTCTATAAAATCTCATGTAAATACTTTATATAGAGACTCATCTCCGCAACTCCCGCCGTCAATTTTTATATCACAGAAATCTGGGTGCTATTTGTAGGAGACAGAACAATAGAGACTCTATTTTCAGCCTGCCAGGCCGCGAATCCAGGATCCAAAAACTGTGTAAGTATGGAATGAGGAATCCACATATGCTATATAAAATCTCATTCCATACTTTATATAGAGACTATGTCCAGAAGCCCGCTTGTAAATTTGTATATTGCGGAAGTGTAGGTGCTATTTGTAGGACACAGAACAATAGATACTTAATTTTCAGCCTGCCAAGCCATGAACCCACGATCCAAAAAGTGCCTAAGTATGGAATGAGGAATCCGCATATGTTCTAGAACAATAAAAATACAATGTTCAGCCAAGCAACCCATAGGTCTTCCTGTCAATTTGTATATTGCGAAAATGTGGTTGCTATTTGTAGTACAGGGAATGAAGAATCTGCATATGTTCTAGAACAGTACAAATGAAATGTTCAGCCAAGCAACCCGTAGGTCGTGCTGTCAATTTGTATATTACGGAAATCTGCGTGCTATTTGTAGGAAACAAAACAATATTTAGTATTTTTTCAGCGCGCCAGGCCGTGAACTCGCGATCAAAAAAGTGCCTAAGTATGGAATAAGCGATCTGCATATGCTGTATAAAATCTCATGTCTATACTTTATATAGAAACTCATATCCGCAACTACCGCTGTCAATTTGTATATCGCGGAACTATGGGTGCTATTTGTAGGGCATAGAACAATAGATACTCAATTTTCAACTCGCCAGGCCGCGAACGCGCGAAACAAAAAGTGCCCAAGTATGGAATCACAGATTTGGATATGTTATATACAATATGATGTCCATACTTTATAAAAGTACATGTTTAACCAACCAATCCGCAATGTTGAACCAACCAACTTGCAACTCCACCTATCATTTTGTATCTCGCGGAAGTGTAGGTGTTATTTGTAGGACACAGAACAATAGAGGTTCAATTTTCAGCCCACCGGGTCGAGGACCCTTCCGCTAGGCAAAGAACCATCGGGCCTTCACATATCCTGGATATATCTTCGTCTGTTTTTCTTTTGTAACCCACCTGACCTCTTTCCATATGCAATAATTAATCTTTAATGTTAGTAGCCATCCTGCAGCAACCGTTACAGTTGTCATTAATGTCCGGAATTTTGGAGAAGATTTGTCATTAGTACGAATTAAACTAAGATTTGCGCACAAGCATGTTATCCTTTCCAAGTATTCATTTCAAAGGCGACACAATATTTATTTTTTTTGTCTACCGACAGGTTGGTGCTTTTAAGAAATTTATGATTCTTAATGTCTTTTCGCCGTCACCGCCACCTTCGTACTTTTTTCTAATTGTGAAATTAGTCAGATGTGATGGTCACAGCTCATTCCACATGAACCCTGGAAATTGTCATTGATCAGTGAAAGGCTCGAGGAGATATTCCATTGATACGCATTAAACCAGACTTTGCGGAGGCTTATATTATCCCTCCCCGATTTTCATTTGAAACATTGTCTCGAGCAAACAAAAAATCTTAATAACTTGTGGCGGTAGTTCTCTCCACATGCAGTCAACATATTGGAGCATAATGGCCACAGGTTCCACTATTCTAGGGCATATTCTTACTATTCATCTATCTTCGGCCACGAGAAAAAAATGAGATGGTCCCTTGGTACATCGAGAGATATATTTCAAGCCAAAAAATTTGATGCCAACCTTGGCTACTCAGAGAACCTGCCCACTTGCAGTCATGCCTGTCGTAGAACTTTATGCCATGAATTCGAAGCCAGAAGAAGATGATCTGATGAATGATGATATGGCAATGGATGATAGCAATGCAGAAAATATTCCCACTCCTGGGCCCAAATTGAAATGAACCATAACGAACGGACCTTCTCGGTTCGGTGATCGCAATCATGACAACACCAAAAGGAGTTTAAAAAAAAAAACATACAGTGAATGCAATAGCCACTTTGCACCGCCAAAGTAGGAATTCCAGAGTTCCAAATTAGTTCGTTCTGGGCGCAAGAGTTTGACTCTAAAGCAATCATATGTTGATGCTTCCAGAGATATATTTCAAGCCAAAAAAATATTGTTTAACATTTTCAGGTATCAGGTGAAAAACTTTCGCTACTGCGACGCATTTTCCTACTTGTCATCTCCTTCTACCCAGAATGGACTAATTTGGGCCTCAATAATTGCACGTGCAAGCTGTACTACTAAATTTTTTTTTACTATGAAGAGCCGTTTTCAACTAAGGGCAACTCCACTTGCCTTGCAACCATTTTTGTCTTCTTCCTTAGGCAAAGCTTATGAAAAATATCAATTTCAGTAGAGGATGATTAATCGAGGAGAAAACTCCAAGGATCTTGCATACTGCGGAACCTGTGCCTGTGTTTGTCGTAGATACCTTCAATGTTTTCAACCAAAGAACTGGATCCAATTTCTAAGCATAGATGTACAATACTCAATACTTTTCTTATTTTTTTAAATGGATTTGCTATTACAAAATTTTGGCCTTGGACTCTTCGTCTCTACCACTTTTCTGGGTTTCACGCATGTTCTAATTGGCATACTTCGGTGCTCTCATACTTCTTCAATCTTCTGTTTACTAATACCAATGTAAAATGTTCTAGGAAAATCATTCTTCTTGTTTCTAGAGATGCAATTATTAATTTTTAATGCTAATTAGTACAAAACAAAGTTCACTACTTCAGTTGGTATGTTACATTCATGGAATAATGTATCAAGAGCATAACTGCACATGCTTGTTACAATAAAATGTAATCTTCAACAACGCATTTCCTGATAACTAGTAGATCATGATTTTGCAACAATGGGGCTTCTTTGAAACCAATTTGCACTTACGAAAAATGTCTTCCGCCTTTCTATTTTCCCAATTCACGCGTTTCCAACC
>ML812020.1:0-25624 GCA_009831015.1 Picea engelmannii
CATTTAAAATCCTTTCATACATTCAGAAATTGGGTAATTAGTTTTCTCAATCTCCCGCCATTCAGTTCTCCTGCATGGATTTGATTTGAAGTGCTTTAAACAGTAATGCTTTTTCTTGACAGTCTTTCAAGATGGCCCGCATTGCACGTGGGGAAGTATCTTCAACCAGACTTTATATTGGTCACCTTTCAAATACTACTCGGGAGGCTGAAGTTGAAGATGAATTTCTGCGTTTTGGGAGGTAGTAATTACTGCCTTCAAATGAAATATATGTTATATATTGTGGTTATGAAAACCTAATGATGTAATAATGATAATGTTTTTCTAATGATTTTGTGTCTGATACAAATTTTTTCAGGATCCGAGATGTGCATATGAAACATGGCTTCGCTTTTGTTGTATTTTACAACATTCCTGGAACTCTTAATTCAATTTGCTTTGATTATCCAGACGATTTCTGTCACCTTTTGTTATTGCAATTTGTATGGAAGATAATGTTAATTTGATCCGGATGGATTGGTCTACTATTGTAGGAATTCTATGATCCCCGTGATGCTGATAACGCAAGAAGCAGGATGGATGGAAGAGTTATCCATGGAAGCCAGTGGCTCGTCCAGTTTGCCAGAATGGTGGGTTGCTTTGGCTTGGCTAATTGAATTTTGCATCCCTACTGGTTATTATTCTTTCTGCACAAATTATAAATTTTGATAGTCTGGGATGCCTATGATCTGAATGAAGGTGCCACGACGAGGTGGACCTGGACGGGGTGGGGGTTCTGGACGATTTGGTGACGAAGGGCGAGATGCATTTTATGATGACCGATCTAGAATTCCGGATCGAAATTTCGGACGGGGGCCAAGAAACAGAAGCAGAGATCTGTCACCAGACCGTTATAGAAATGATCGTGGTTTTGATGAGCGAAACATCGTTGAAGCAGATGCTCAGTACATTAATTCGGGCTATTCCCGCGGTGGTGCTGGTTCTATTCCTATCGGAGGCCAAGGTTTATTAATTTCCCTATCTTTATGTGCACTGAATTTACTTGTCAAAATTTCTGCTCAGCCATTAAAAGAATTAGAAGTTAGGAAGCATTCTATCGAAAAAATTATAGTCCTACACAAATCCTTCTTTTTTCAAGAAAACCAATCGTTGGAGGATTGAATCAATGGAGTCTGTCTGAGTCTAATGCACAAATCTTTTTTTAAGAAAACCAATTGTTTGTGGATTGAATGGGTTAGTTGGTTAGTGCACGGACATTAAATCTTTGAGTTAACTTTCAAACTGACAAGTTTAATATAAACAATACTCACTGAATAAAAAACCATCAAATTTTAGCAGATTTTGGTAGTGTAGCTTCCTAAGAAAAAAAAAGAATATTGGCTTAGTTGGTTGGTGGAACTTTCAAAATGACAAGTTTAATATAAAGAGCATCCATTTACACAAAAAACCATCAAATTTTAGTAGATTTTAGAGTGTAGCTTCTTTAGAATAAAAAAGAATATTGGCTTAGTTGGTTAGTGCATGAACATTAAAGCTTTGTATTAACTTTCAAAGTGACAAGTTCAATATAAACAACACCAACTTAGATAAAAACCCATCAAATTTTAGCAGATTTTAGTTTTCTAAGAACAAAAAAGAATATTGACTAACTTAATTAGTGGAACTTTCAAAGTGACAAGTTCAATATAAAGAGCACTCACTTAGATAAAAAAAACCATCAAATTTTAGCAGATTTTAGAGTCTAGCTTCCTAAGAACAAAAAAGAATATTGACTTAGTTGGTTAGTGCATGGCCATTTAAGCTTTGTATTAACTTTCAAAGTGACAAGTTCAATATAAAAAACACCCACTTAGATAAAAAAACCATCAAATTTTAGCAGATTTCAGTAGTGTAGCTTCCTAAGAACAAAAGATAATATTGGCTTTGTTGGTTAGTGGAACTTTCAAAGTGACAAGTTCAATATAAAGAGCACACACTTAGACAAAAAAATCATCAAATTTTAGCAGATTTTAGAGTGTAGCTTCCTAAGAACAAAAAAGAATATTGGCTTAGTTGGTTAATGCATTGCCATTAAAGCTTTGTATTAACTTTCAAAGTGACAAGTTCAATATAAACAACACCCACTTAGATAAAAAACTATCAAACTTTAGCAGATTTTAGTAGTGTAGCTTCCTAAGAAACAAAAAGAATATTGGTTTAGTTGGTTAGTGAAACTTTCACAGTGACAAGTTCAAGCTTAGATAAAAACACCATCAAATTTTAGTAGATTTTAGTAGTGTAGCTTCCTAAGAACAAAAAAGAATATTGGCTTAGTTGGTTAGTGCATGGCCATTAAAACTTTGATTTAACTTTCAAAGTGACAAGTTCATTATAAACAACACTCACTTAGATAAAAAACCATCAATATTTATCAG
Organism: Picea engelmannii; assembly: GCA_009831015.1. Classification (NCBI taxonomy): domain Eukaryota; kingdom Viridiplantae; phylum Streptophyta; class Pinopsida; order Pinales; family Pinaceae; genus Picea; species Picea engelmannii. The sequence continues at coordinate 2,415 of ML812020.1, forward strand.
ATTTTAGTAGTGTAGCTTTGTAAGAAAAAAAAGAATATTGGTTTAGTTGGTTAGTACATGGCCATTAAAGCAGGTTTTAGTAGTTTGGCTTCCTAAGAACAAAAAAGAATATTGACTTAATTGTTGCTTTAATTTTCAAAGTGACAAGTTCAATATAAACAACACTCACTTAAATTACCTCCCATAGCTTTTTAACTTATCTATACTATTTTGTTATTGTATTTGTGTGGGGTTTATATGATAATTATGAATTTTAGTATTGTTTTTATGTGAGGTTTATATGGGCATTATGAATTTGAATATGCCTCTGAACTAATTAAAATAGATAATAAGTAGTTTATGTTATTTCTATAATAGGAGGAGGACGAGAGCGAGGAGGACGACCAGATGTGTGTTACAATTGTGGTCAAGAAGGTCACATTGCCAGAGAATGTAGAGAAGGTGACTGGAGGAATAGATGTTATACATGTGGACAATATGGTCATGTCAAACGTGAATGCCCCGGCCATGGATCTAGATCCAGGTAAAACTNATATATATATATATATATATATATATATATATATATATATATATATATATGGGTAAAAATTTAATTAGAGGAAAAAGCTACATGGAATTTCGTGGCTTTGTGTTGATTGGTGTTATTGTAAGATAATGGGTGTTTGTTTTTCAAATAATTTCTTTATTAATGATAAATATATTTTCCATTTATTTAGAGGAGAGATATTGTTATAATTTATAATATATAATATGAATATTTTAATTATAATTAAAATATGATTTTTATATAATTATAAATTTGTAAGTTTAATGGTTTTGGACTAAAATTTAGAATTGTTTTTGTTTAAAAAAGTTTATTGTCTTTGAATTTTAATTATAATTAAAATATGATTTTTATATAATTATAAATTTGTAAGTTTAATGGTTTTGGACTAAAATTTAGAATTGTTTTTGTTTAAAAAAGTTTATTGTCTTTGAATTTAAGGAAATGTTTTAATAATTTAAGATTAAAAAGTACTTGGCAAGAGAGGAAATGCCTTAATAACTTAAGATTGAGTGAAAGTTTTCTCTCTTATTAATTATTTATATTTATTATGTAACTAGGAAAAACATAATTGAATATAAACTTTGTATTGATTGGTGTTATTGTTATGACAAATGAGGTGTTTGTGTATGATGAAGTAGAATAATGGATGTTTTTTTTTCATCAAACTTCTTTATTAATAATAAATATGTTAGATATACTTTAAATTTTAGTAGAGGAGAGAAATTGTTACAATTTATATATAATATGAATATTTTAATAATAATTTAAGATTGTATATTTATTTAGGTTTTATATTTAAATTTTAAAGTAAAATTTAAAATTATTTTTGAATAGTTATTAAAAAACACTCTACATGCAAGAGCCAAAGTTTACTCCCTTATAAATGACAAAATAATAAATATTGATAAATTGTAGTCAATATTAATTATCTCCTCTGTTATTTAATTAACAATTATTATATTATAAATTTTATTTAATTAATTAATATTAACAAAATCAACTAAATTATCACCAACTTAAACCAAAAAAATATTCGATTCTTCTTGCAGATTGATTTACATTTTAAAGATTTGATTAAATCCTGTTGATATTATTTATCTTACATTATAGAGCCCTTTTAGTTTTGTTATCCTTTAATCTTAAACCTTACCGACCTTATTATTTATTTAATAATTAGGGTTCAATTTTGACGTTGACCTCTCAATCTGGTTTTGTTTTAAACGCTTTGCTTGTTTAACAGAATCTGATGCATCTATGCTTAGTAGATTAAATCTGGGTTTAACGGTTGGATCTGTAATTGATAGCTTAAATCTGGGTTTCATTGTCTAACCTGTGAATGCTGTTACTTGCATATGAATTTGTGTGGCAGGCGGAGTCGGAGTGCTTATCGTTCGAGGTCTCGATCACCGCGGGAGACTATTATAAGAAGAAGAAGCGGAAGTCGAAGCCGGTCTCGATCACTACGGGAGACTATTATAAGAAGAAGAAGCCGAAGCCCCGATAACAGAATTAGGCGTAGCAGAAACGCCCCATCCCCTGACAGTTACCTAGACTTGCGTCGTTCTCCAGGCGATAGAAGGAGAAGCCGACGTAGCCCTAGCGATGATAACAGGCGCAGACACTCCCCCAGCCCAGATTACAGACGCAGTAGGTCGCGCAGTCCTGATTTTCTCAGGTATTTCCGTTTCAGTCCATAAAACTAAAGGGTAGCACACAGATTGTAGGATTTTATTTACTCAGAAAGGCGTATACTTTCTATTGAAGATGGCACAATTAATGATGTTTTAATTATAAAAACTGATTTTATGATTAGCAATTGAAAATGTTCGTCTCCTAAATCAATGAATGAGATTTCATGTTCATAATTTTCTTGCATTTTTTAATGCTTATCTTTCATTGTTTACTTTTTCACATTTAATGATTATTATTTTACTGCCATTACCAGTGATTGCCACTTTACCTAATTAACAAAGATTAATATGTATAAAACACCTCATTGTCAAGTTAGCTTGCTTCGTTTTAAGAGAGAACTGTTTCCTTTTTCCCTACCAAAAATAAACCCTAATTAGAATTTGTAAATGAGATAATTCTTTAGGCGCTCATCAACCACAATCATGTGACTTTGCTCATCAACCACAATCATGTGACTATGCTAGTTAATGGCGTATACCTATTGACAATGAGCACAATTAATCACCTTTTAATCTAAAATTTTAATCTGATGGTTAACAATTGAAGATGCTGGCATATTCTTAGTCGTCCTCCCAAATCAATGAATGTGATTTACTTTTCATAACTTCCTTGTATGATTGCCACGTTTAAATGATTAACCTTTCAGATGACCATTTAGATTTACTCAACTGTCCAAGCGTTTGATTTTTGAAGATGTTGGCATATTCTTAGTCGTCCTCCCAAATCAATGAATGTGATTTACTTTTCATAACTTCCTTGTATTTCTGAATGCATCCGTTAACCTATTTACTTTTTAACATTTACCTAATCATATTAAAAAATTACTGCATCACTATATGATTGCCACGTTTAAATGATTAACCTTTCAGATGACCATTTAGATTTACTCAACTGTCCAAGCGTTTGATTTTTGAAGATGCTGGCATATTCTTAGTCGTCCTCCCAAATCAATGAATGTGATTTACTTTTCATAACTTCCTTGTATGATTGCCACGTTTAAATGATTAATCTTTCAGATGACCATTTAGATTTACTCAACTGTCCAAGCGTTTGATTTTTGAAGATGCTGGCATATTCTTAGTCGTCCTCCCAAATCAATGAATGTGATTTACTTTTCATAACTTCCTTGTATTTCTGAATGCATCCGTTAACCTATTTACTTTTTAACATTTACCTAATCATATTAAAAAATTACCGCAGCACTATATGATTGCCACGTTTAAATGATTAACCTTTCAGATGACCATTTAGGTTTACTCAGCTGTCCAAGCGTTTGATTTTCTGACTGCCCGTGCATTTGATTTTCTGTCTTTGCTCACTTATCTGCGCGTTTCATTTTCGCCACGGATTTAATAGTGGCTTACAGCCGCTAACTCGCTGTAAATATGTTGTCAAAAGTATCAGCATGCTGACTAAGGTATCGGCTGTAGATATCTTTGACGCATCTACATCAATCTTTGACGTTTTCCAGACTCATAACTCACAGCGAGTTATAATCAGATGTATGTGAGTTATATTTACAGCCTATACCTATGTCTGCAGCACAAATACATCAGTATGTCTGCAGCACATCTACATCAGTATATAAAATATCTTTGACGCATAAATAATAACCTAAAACATTAATGGTTTTTTTTTATGAGATTTAGATCACAACCAACCTTTATCATTTTAATAGAAAAATTGTGACTGTGCATTTTATTTTGTGTCCGCGCCTTTCGGCGTTAATTAGCCACGGTTTTGAGTGGCTGTGCTAGTTATAAAACAACGGAAATTAAAAGGATAAAACCGTGGCTGTGCTAGTTATAAAACAACGGAAATTAAAAGGATAACAGGTACAATTGACTAATTTGTTTAGTTTTCTTTGACCATATGAATAAGGAATCGTCGTTCGCCAGACTATGGCTCGAAACCTAATGATAATACCAGGGAACGCAGGTAAGCTGTATTGCTTATTCACATTTTGAGATTTTATAGTTTTGGTGAGGAAAAGATGCTAACTGAATATGAAAATGAATATACAGTCCCCAGAGAATAGCTTTTGAATCTCTCCATTAAAATGAATGGATACTAACTTAATATGAAAATGAATATACAGTCCTCCCAGAGAGCATTTGAGCGAAATACATGAAGACAATGATGGTGGTGCTTCTCCCATTCAAAGAGCAGAACATCGCTCTCCTGCTCAAAGAGATCATGATGGGGGCGTCTCTGTAGTACCCTATACTACTGACAGTGATAATGATGAGCAGAACAGACGTTCTAGAGCCATCCAGGATGAAGAAGTAGCTAATAATCCAACTGAAACTTCTCATCATGAAGATGATCCAGTGAACGAAGATGAAGACATGACCGTGCCTGCAAGCATTAATAGCCCTCGAGACGAAGCAGCCCACAGTCCGCAAGAGAAGTCTCAGAAAAATAGCGGTGCAGTGAGTGAGAGTGATTGATCTTTTTTCATTCTTCGCTTGATAATCTCTGTCTGTCTGTCTTGGATTTTTTCCCCATATGGGCACGATTTTCTACACGTTCAACAGCAAAATCCAGTTGATTAATGTCCAAATTCAGTTCTTATTATGTCAATTTGGTTCATGTAAAGGCAAATGAAGTTGTATAAGTTGAATTTAAAGGAAACCGAAGGCAACTTCAATTATCAATTGTTTTTAATGCTAAGTGATGAAGAAGTTTTGATGAGGAACGCGGAGTGCAACATCTGACTCCATTGACTCATCTGTATCATTTATTAATTGGAGTAGGATTTAGTTCCTAATTATTATTAATTTTTTTTTTTTTTTAATTATTTTATTAGTGATATTTGACATATTTGTGTGTGAACTGAAACATCTAATTCCCTGGACTCCTCTATATTAATAATATCCACGAATTAATGACAATTGTCCATTAATTAAGATTTTTATTACATTATATGAAAAATTGTAAAAACAAAAAAAATAGGAAATCATATTTAAACTTTTTCGCTTAAGTTAATTTTTTTAATATGACTATTTTGATTGTTTTTACTAAAATGCATGCTTAATTATAAGTTCAAATTGAGTGATGCTCTTTCACCTTTCAACATTCACTTGGAATCCTATAAGATCATAAAATTGATATTTATAGAAAAAAAAGATAGGTCTAAATTTATTTACATGAAAAATGTATTTAAGTTTATTTAAATATTGAAAAAATGTTCAAAATTCATTCTTATAAGATCATAAAATTGATATTTATATAAAAAAGGATAGGTCTAAGCTTATTTAAATACATGAAAAGATGTGTCTAATGTGTCTAATGATAAGAGGTATATAGTCTCTCATATTCAATACAATTAGCTAGTCTTGTCACATTATTTAAAAATTCATGTTTCAAAATTCATCACCAAATGTTACTCTTAAGATTGGAAGAAAAGATAGGGGCTTCTTATTACGGTTATGAAATAGGGTTATGAAAATGAATTGAATGTTAAGGCTAGTCTATCAACCCAAATAATAATAATAATATGGAAGATGTTAGTTTTTGGTGGCTAGTTTATCAACCCAAATAATAATAATAATATGGAAGATGTTAGTTTTTGGTGGCTAGTTTATCAACCTGTTGGCAACGATTATGTATCTACACAGGGTTTATGAAATTTTATTACTCTTTATGAGTGTTTCTCTAAACAACAGTTGTAAATCGTCACATTCTACCTATCATCTATTCATGTTTCGTTTTCATGACTCAAAGCATGAAAACTCGCAACTGTCATTACAATTCTGTTTTAAAATTTCATTGAAAGCATATGGTTTATTACAGAATTGTGATTTCTTGCTATGAGCATGTTGCTCTCCTTGTTTGTGACCTTTTCGATTCTAAGCATGCCTAAGAGATTTGTGGTTATATGAACGAAAGATCCCCTCCATTTGATATTTGATTTTTTGTATTGATTTTGGTTTGATGTTTGATTATATTTCTTTCATGAAACCTTTGACTATTTGATTTTGTAAACCAACCTAACTTTGCAATCAAACTTTGATGCGCGCACTATGTTTTTAGAGTACTTTGGTCCTAGCAGTACCAAGGTGGCATACAATGTACAAGATGCCATTACTCCTTAGCATGACCTCGAGATTCACAAAACTCCTCACATGCGTTTTAATTAAACACCATGCCCATCGTTTGAATCATCACAGAACGCCTTGATAAGGCTCGAGCTTAGGCTCTGTTTCATTTTGCAAACCCTACCTGTATGTTGTGCGTTAATCACCCACCCTGATCCAGGTGGATATCGGTGGCCACCCACCTTTTCCAACTGGCTCAAACCAACTTTCTGGCAATTTTGGCAATTTACTATTTTTAGCAGGTTTTAACTTCAGGGGCCATTTTGAGGGCCTAAATGAAGGTTTTTCGAATCGAGGTTCTCAATGATAGCCAAAGGCATGATTGAGCCCCCAAAATGAATCTCCTCAACTTTCCAACGAGCTATCATACACATAAAACGAAGATCGTATGCAAAAGTTACGGCCCCGGGAAGTTGATGTACTAACTTACCCAAACGGGGCCCACATGACTTTTGGCACTTCATCTCCTAGGGTTAGGTTTTTGGATGTCTAGGAATTTTGGCAGTCCCATTTATTGTAAAAGGGTCTTCAGAGTTCAGAGCCTCATTGTAATCATCTTCTTGCGAATGCGAGTAGCTATCACATCTCTTCTTAGAGATAAGCTGCCACCATTCTAACGAGTCTTTCACTCTGTATTTTTACAGTCTCTGTACATTTCTCTGATTAATAGAAATTGTGTATTACTGTATATCTGTGTTTATGGTTGCATCTCTGATACATTTCTGTTATATTATTGAATATCTACAATATCTTTGTGCATTTCTTTATTATATCTCCGCTCTCATTTCAGTGCATGTCCTTGATGAGGTCCGAGTATAACAAGTTGGGTCTTAAGCTTGTCTCTCTTGAAGACAATCTCTCTCACACACCCAAGAAACCCTCAGTGGCAGAAGAAAAGAAAAACAACGGAGCAGATGATCCTATCAATCTATTGCTTGAGCAAGCTCTCACGTGACAGAGGGACGAAATGATGGAGAATTTTTCCCACATCCTTCAACGCCTGCCGATAGCATCAGGCGCATCTTCATCAAGCAACCACTTTGGAGGTACCTTGCCTTTCAAGGTACAAGTTAATTTTAATATTCCTGTATTTGAAGGACAGATAGATGCAGAAGCCCTAGAAAAATGGTTAACTCTACTAGAAGGTTATTTCTCTGTTCACAATTTTTCTGACAAAGAAAAGATCACCTTTGCACTCCTCAAAGCTCTCCCTCATGTCAAACATTCGTGGGAAACTTACTGGGAGCAAAGTTCCACAGAGGAGTCTGGAATATATGGGGCCGATCCCACTTGGGATTTTTTCGTGGATGCGGTAAAAGAACAATATTACCCTGTTGGCAACTATGAGGACCAGTACATGAGATGGACCACACTACGGTAAGAGAGGGGCCAAGCAGTTTCGGAGTTCACCAATACCTTCCATACCTTTCGCACCAAGCTAGGTATTAAAGACTTCGAGCGACATTTGGTTCTGAATACCGTGGGGCTCTACACAGATACATCCAAATTGAAATGGATTTTCTGGACATCTCATTACTCGTTGTTGCTTATCGATATGTTGTTAAAATTGAGCAGAAATTTAAGCACCAGAACAAACGGGAATTCGGGTCTGCAAATCCGCAAAAACCAAAGTATGACAAAGCCGACCCAAACAAACAGTCTCTCGAAAACCAGTCCAAGACACAGGAAAAGAAGGGTCACGGGAAGACAAAGAAGGACACCGAAAAATGGTGCGAGTTCCACAAAATCCCTTGGCACAACACCGATGAATGTCGCTCAAAATAGTCATTGGTGGCCGAGATCAAAGACAAGGAGCCAAACCTTGATTCATAATCTGATTCTGAAAATAATGGTAAAAGGCAGATCATCGACGCAGACCCCACTGCTATTGTCGCGATCGCAACAATTCAACCAGAAGAACCAACAGATCCTTAAGAAGGGGAGTGCCTTTTTCATTCACAGATGTGGGTGAAGGGGACCCCGCTGCATTTTATTGTTGATAGTGGAAGCCAGAAGAAACTCATCTCAACAGAGGTCGTCAAACAGTTGGAATTGTCGACAACACCACACCCGCAACCATACAACATTGGGTGGCTTCGCCAAGGATGAGATCTCCGTATCGGCCAACAGTGTCAATTATCATACGGCATCCAACCCTTCAAGGATGAGGTATTATGTGATGTTTCCCCACTCGATGTCTGTGATGTGCTCTTGGTCCAACCATATATGTGGAGACGCCATGATGTTTATGAGTCTCGACCCTGTAGTGTCATTGTTACTTTTGGGGCACCTTCTATCCAACAAAAGCAGGTTGACAAGGTTGCAAAAAAGCGCAAAGATTCCTTTTGCACATCGTCCTCTCATGTATCTTGAATTTTTGAACAAACTCAACCTCAACAGGTTCTTAATAGACTTCCACAAACTGATCAGCGCGACATCTCCAGCAAGACAAGTAGCTCACTAAGATGCAGATTCAACAAACGCTTTTCCTTCTCCCCTGGGAACTCAACGTAATGGAGACCATTGCTTCCTAAGGAGGGAGGATTGATCCAGGTGGATATCGGTGGCCACCCACCTTTTCCAACTGGCTCAAAACAACTTTTTGGCAATTTTGGCAATTTACTATTTTTAGCAGGTTTTAACTTCCGGGGCCATTTTGAGGGCCTAAATGAAGGTTTTTAGAGATAGAGGTTGTCCATGATATCCAAAGGAATATTAAGGCCCCAAAATGAATCTCCTCGATGATACCTTTCCAACGAGCTATCATACGCCTAAAACGGAGATCGTATGCAAAAGTTACGGCCCCAGGAAGTTGATGTACTAACTTACCCAAACGGGGCCCACATGACTTTTGGCGCTTCATCTCCTAGGGTTAGGTTTTTAGATGTCTAGGAATTTTTTCATTCTCATTTATTGTAAAAGGGCCTTCAGAGCCTCATTGTAATCATCTTTTTGCGAATGCGAGTAGCCGTCACATCTCTTCTCAGAGATAAGCTGCCACCATTCTAGCGAGTCTTTCACTCTGTATTTTTACAGTCTCTGTACATTTCTATGATTAATAGAAATCATGTATTACTGTATATCTGTGTTTATGGTTGCATCTTTGATACATTTCTGTTATATTATTGAATATCTGCAATATCTCTGTGCATTTCTTTATTATATCTTCGCTCTCATTTCGTGCCGAAAATAATCCGGATCACACCCGTTCAGTATGGCTCCAGTGGTAAGGGTCGAACCAAATGACGTCCAAACCCTTCTCTCATATGATAATGATAGGGAAGATTTGGAGGGGAATGGTTGGCATATTTTCATTGAAAAGTTTCAGGGGTTTAATCTTTAGGTTGCCCAAGAGTTTGCCTTAACCTTTGATGGTTGTAGGGAAAACATCGGTGATGTGCAATTGGAAGTAACTGAAGAGTTCCTGAGTCAGGCCACGAGATTGCCACCAGTTGGTCAGAAATGGTTCAAGAATGCGAAAGTGGAGGAGGTCCCTTGGACGTTACTGTTTACCTCACGAAAAATAACCACTTGTGATCGAGGTATGCCAATTTCGTTTTTGAAACCTAGGTGGCATCATTTACTTGTTGTAGTGAAGCAATTCATCACATGTAAGGGATGATTTAGACTTGTTTTCCTATATCATCTACGCCTGCTTATGAGTTTTATTAGTTTTCCGTTGAATATGACTTATTACCTGCTCAGAAGTCTGTATAAAATGGGTAAACGATTTAGGAAACATAAGTCAGATTCAATTCTATTTCATCATGGTCTGATTAAAATAATTCTCATGCACCAGTTACAATCACAAAATGATTGTTGGGATTCGTTCATTATGCAAAATGGTTTTGGCAACCATGAGTTGGGACAGGTAGATAAGCTAGTCATTGTGGAAACCCTTGTGAACCCTATGGCCTCTTCCCCACCTCTCCAGGCCTGTGATTTTTCCCCTAATAACGAAACCTCGAGCTACCCTAATGTCATTCAACAGGACAGTCGACCGGTTACACATCCAAAGGATTGCACTAAAACTGTTAAGAAACCTACAAGAAAGAAACTAAAAGGTAGTGTTGATGTCAATTTAAAAAACAAAAGAGCTGGTCGGTTGATTTCTCGAAGTGTTCAAAATAAAACGAAACCCTGTGCATACATGATCAACATGATTGAAGTGAGTGAAAGCTCAGACTCAGAAATTGACAAATTCCTTGCTGAAGAGGACCCCGTGTTATTCGAGTTATACCCTGACTGACCCTATGACTATGTTAATAATTTGCCTCCTTTTCTAAAGGACAACCCATAATTTCTTAGTGTCCATCTCTGTGATAAATCTACCATTCGCATGGAGGATTCTCCAACCCGTAATGTTGTTTGTTCTGATGCAAACTCTTTACAGTCACAATGTGATGTGTGTCGATCGTGGATCGACAGATACTATAATGATGTCCCATTGCTACAGTCACAAATCAAGTCTTTAACAGACCAAGTTGATATGTTGACAAATGAAAACAACAAACTTGAATCCATTATCCAAGGGAAGGAGAAGCGTTTGAAATCTATAGGTCATGTGATTTTCAAAAACGTAGAGGCAACAACAGTTATCGTTAATTCAAAAATTTCTTGACATGATTTCATTTTATGATTAGAGGTATGTTTTAGTTAGCATGATCATTGTCATTCTTAAGTTAGGATATTTGTTTTGATTGAATAAAACTATTTTTATTATTAAGATTAGGCTGTTTTGTTTATTTAATAAAATAAGATTGCATTTGCTATTATAACTAGCTACAGAATCGAAAGATTCTGTAGCCAGTTAAGAAAATTCGAATTGTTTGATTTAGTGACTGAAAACATATATGAGATCTTCTTATTTTCTTTTGTTTTCAGGATAATTCAGGAGCCTATGATTTCAAAGATGATATGATGCATGTTTAAGATCTCTCAGTCACATCTATTTTGTATTTTGAGTAAACAGAATTAGATTGTTGGTAGTGTTTTGATATCTAGTGAAATCAGGGTGGTTGCATCCCCCATTATTTTTTGGAACCAATTTGATCTTATCAACAGGAAACAATTATGTTTTCTGAAACCTATATAAACATATCATTTTGTAAACATTTGATCATCTTGGTCTGGGGAAAGAATATGGATATTTACATACAGACTTGAATGACACAGAATACATTACATCTTTAGCTTTCTGTATCATGTTTTAATTTAAGTTATGCTTATCTCAATATGATGATAGATGATGATAGCCTTTCGTCTGCATGATTTATTGTTATTTGAGATAATCCTTTTCACATATTTCCCATATCTCGTGTCTCAGATATAACATACAATGATCCTCTATTCAATTTAAATTAGAAGATTTATCTTTAATTCCAGTTGAATGTTTACATGCAAGTTCTTACAGGAAGAATTATCTCATCGTAGTTACTTGCAAATTATAAGATTACTGTGACTGCATCTATTATGTGTTCTGTTATTATAATTCAATCTCTATCATTATGGTTTCTCATTTATTAGGGGAAATCTCAAGATCTGTAGCAGGTTTACTTCAACAGATAAAGGTGTCTGGATATTCAATATCGAACAGACATTGGATGCAATAACAGGTTAGCCTGTTATTTGATTTCATTAGTTTGTTGAATATAGAAGTTTCCTATATATAGAACATTTTCTACTATCTATTATTTTCTGTTCAATTAGGCAGTTTAATGTTTGATTTCACGAGTGCATACATTTAAGAAAATAAACCAAAAAAAGATTAGGTAGTATTTTCATTTTCCTTATTATTATTGCTAAAGTAATCAATCTACACTTGATTTTTGCGAGTTTAGATTAAAACTCGTGTTTTGTACAGATTGTATATAAAGTTATTGATTATAATTTCAGTTAAATAAATTGTACACATATATATTTAAATGCACTTATAGATTTTAGTGATTGTTATTTATTAGGTTATTGTTTTTCCTTTAGTTATTTTTTTTCTTTCTTTAGGACTTAGATCGGCCAATGGAGCCGCAAAACCCGTCGGAGTGAATTAATCCAAATGGATTGGGTTAATTAGACAACCCCAGAATGGATTCACTCCTCCAGTTGACGAGCGGTCAATTTTGCCCATCAACACAACCCAAGAAGATGTTAGTTTTTGGTCGCATTGACTTTCTCTCCATGGGAACAAGGGTTTGAATGATGAAGGTGATTCCTTAAATCATGGTTGTTGTATGTGGGGAGATTTCTTTGAGGTATATTATTAGAAATTAAGTTTTGTAACTGTTTTTTACATTTATGATGCTTGGCATATTCTATTTTTGGTTAGTATAAGGTCTCACAAATTATATGCTAGTTATAATATATTCCTCTTACATAGTTATGATAGATTCCTTACACAATTATGGAAAATATTTTTCATGGAATAATTTGTAAGAACTATTCTAGGCATAGATAGGGTGCATTGCTTGGGATAGATTCCTTTGTATGTGGGGAGATTTCTTTGAGGTATATTATTAGAAATTAAGTTTTGTAACTGTTTTTGTCAAGTTTGATTACATGATGGAGGTGCATGAGTTAGGGTTATACATTTGACATGTAAGTTGTGTAAACATATAGTATGAGAGTGTGAAGGGATGAGAGAAGCCATTATAGTCCATCTTTGGTAGTATTAATTCTTTTATTCTCTTACTAAGAAGATAGTCATTGTTGTAATAATACTCAATACAATAAAAATGGAACCCCTACCTTTCCTACTAGCCCAATATCTAACATAACTAGCTCAACATGTATGAGTAATGGAAGTTGACATGGCATCCACTCAATATCATGGTGGTCAACAACATAGGTCAACTTGTGAGAAGTATAACTTCAGCGTACAAACTCTGATTGAGGTGATTTTCATGTCATTGGATATCTCTTGAAGGATTGAGAGGATAGAAACTATGCTTACAAAGTTTTGAACCCAAAAAACAATCATTTAAGACTTCAAACAAGCTTTGTAAGGTTATGAAAACTTAAATTTATTGAAATTATTTTATAAATCATATTCGACACATTTGTGTGTAAATTTCAACACCTAATTCCCTTGACTCCTCTATATTAATAATATCTATGAATTAATGAAAATTGATGAGGAGTTAGGATTTTTGTTATATTTATTACATTATATGCAACTAAAATAGAAAATCATATTCAAACCTTTCACTTGAAAAGTTATTTTTTTATCAATATTTACGCCTAAAGGGGTACACCTATTGACAATGGGCAGATTTAATAGGGGTTTAGTGCTTAATAATTTTTCTATGGACGATGTGTTTACTTTTTTACGTTTACCTAATCATATTTAAAAATTACTTTGATAGCTAACTGATTGCCACTTAAGTGATTAACATAAATTAAAATATTAACACCAGATAAATAAAACCCAACCATTTATTTGTTAATAGATAATAAACTTACTTTAATATATTTTTTTAAAATTCATTTCATTTTCTCAACCTTTCTTTAGGCATTCACCAGCAGCTATTTTACAGCTGTGCTAGTTTTTATTGGTTTTTTTTTTTTTCAACAATGAAAAATTTCTAAGAAATATGATCTGGTTACAAATATCAGCCGTCTCTCCACAGTTATAGAGCTGTCAGTCCAGTCTCAGAGTACAGACAGGAAAAATGTAGATTCTCAGAAACCAAGCCAGCAATTTAATTTGAAGGAATTTGAGAGAGATTATAAGATGTTTATGAAAAGTGTGGGGCCTTCGTGGTTATCAAGCCAGTGATTATAGGAGAGAAACCCAACTTGATTTTTAAGAGTAATTTTTGAGAAAGCATCAACTTTTTTATTTTTTTCTCAAGTATGTGACCTGTCTGAAATTTTGTTGGAGTTCCCGAGTTCTGTCCATCTAACCAAGGAGAGCGGTAACCTATAGCTTGCTTCTGGAGTTTAACCACTCTATTATAATTTTTGAATCTCCAAGGAGTTGAAGGTAGAGAAAGTTGTGCCTAGTCGCCAGGAGGAGTGATGCCCAACCCCCCACAATTTTGATCCAGGGCCACCATTAAGAGTCCAACAGATGAAAGATGTCTTTGAAATATGTAGATGGCCACCAACACCGCATTTGAGCCCATTTGAGAGTGCAACACCGCCAAACCATGCTGTGGGCAAAGTCGAAGAGAGTCAGGAAACGAAGGAGCTTTGGACGATGTAATCTCTGGTGAGAGGTAGACAAAGACTCGAAAGCGCCCAGGGCTCTGTGGACCACCCCCGAGATGGAGGGAATCAAGCTACCAAAGACTGTGTTGTTTCTTTCTAGCCAGAGGAACCAACAGATAAAGGGAGGTAGAAGGAGATAGGTACGTTGGTGTAAGCTACACACAGTGAGACAACCCTGAAGAGTTGGTCCTTGCCAGGAAAATGGTTGTTGAAGCAAATCTGCCATACGTGCCCAGACGTCTCTAGTGAATGGATAGTCAATGAAAATGTGACATGCAGATTCCTCATCCCCGTGACAGAGGTGACAAAAACTGGGGCCGATCTTGCCCTTATTTTGAAGAGTGTTCCAGGTATTAATTTTGCATTCCAGGGAGAGCCAGATGAATAACTTGATCTTCGTCGGCATTTTCCAGTTCCAAATATTTTTTCTCCAGTGATCTGTAGGTAGCGACCAGATTAAATGTGTAATGGTTGTATATAAATTGCTGACAGAAGGGCGCCCAGAGGCATCGCCACCGATCCAACAAAGAGTGTCCTCTTTTTCCGAGAGCTTAATTCCTGCAGCTGTAAGAAAGGAGGTAAAATTTTTCCATTCAGTAGCTAATACTGCTCGCAGGCTTAGTTCTTCACTGTTGCACCAACAATGAGAGAAAGTTACCGTGTCACTTGGACGTTTTGCTTGGAAGAGGTAATATATCTGTGAGGCGTGTAGATGGTCCAGAAGCTGTGCCAAAATTAAAGAGGAGGCTCCCAAGCCTAGAATACAATCCCTGCCAATATGGATGGACTGACCCGTTCCCGGATACCAAGAGAGCCAGAAAGTAATTAGAGGGGCAGTCCTGGCCAGATTTCTCCAGGTATAGGATGCAAAATGAGGAAATTGTGGGGGCGATAGAGGCTGAGAGATGGGGAAGGTACTTGTCCAAGATAACTGAGTGTCAAATTCTTGAAAAAAAAGAACCTGTTTGATGAGATTTATGTGGTGAGGAGTGTTTTTAGGTGTGTTCGGAGAGACCACAGTATTGTTAATGGATTGTCGATGTTTCAGAACCATATTAGGATCCATTATCGTGGGTTATAATTAGAGGGAAGCGTTGGTTATAAATACTGATACTAAGTGTGCGGGGGGATTATGTGTCGGCTGGAGTTTTATGGTGAGGATTGGATTAGGTTTAATTAAGGTTTTTTTATTTGCAGCAAGAGCCAGATTGAAGAGGTGTATGTTTGGAAGGCACCAACCTCCTTTCCATTTTGGTTTAGCAAGTGTAGTCCAGCTATAGAGAGGGAGGTGGGAGGAGGTCGAACAACCCGACTAGAGAAAGTTGTAAGTAAGCTTGCGGAGTTTATGAAGAACAGTGACTGGGAGAGCAACCAATGCCATCCAATAAATTGGTTGGCCTTCAAGAACTGCTTTTAAGAGAGTAAAATGCCCACCGAGAGAGAGCCAACGATTGCACCAGTTCCCATTCTTTTCTTTCACTTTTTCGAGGATCCAGTTCCAGTCTGAGACCTTGTAGGAGTTGCCTTAATAAAAAAGCCAAGATAATCAAAACCTTTAGACAGATTTGTGAAGGTGTGGGGGAAGAGCGGCTGAAGAGAGAAAAGGGACTGATCGGTGAGGTTTGAGAAATAAAAAGTAGACTTGTTCCAGTTTATTTGAAGGCCGGTGGAATTACAGAAGAGTAGTAAAATGGAGTTGATTTCTCGCCATTTCGTTAATGAATCGTTTGTCCTGATCATGACATCGTCAATGAAGAGAAGGTGGAGGATCTTTAACAACCTTGAGACTCTTACCCCTGTCAGGTTGCCTTACAATTGGTTGCGCTTGAGAAGAATGGACATGCCTTCCATAATTAGAATAAAAAGTAATGGAGATAGTGGGCAGCCTTGGCGCCAGCCTCTACCACTACGGAAGAAAGGTGAGGGTTCACCATTGACCAACACTGAGAAATTGGTCGTCGTAACGCAACCCATGATCCAATTGATAGTTGTCAAGATGAAACTTGTGTACCAAAATCAACCGAAGAAATTCCTAGTCGATGCAGTCAAAGACCTTTTTAAAATCTAATTTTAGAATTAGTGCCTTTGCTTTTTATATTTTTATACTATAGAGACATTCTTGGGATGTTCCTATAGCGTCGAGAATTTGTCTTCATTGGAGAAATCCTAGTTGTTCGCTGGACAAGGAGCAGGAAAGAACCAGTTTTAGATGGTTGGCTATCAGTTTTGTGATCAATTTGTAGCATAAGTTACAGAGTGATATAGGTCTGTAGTCTCCAAAGGATAGGGGATTATTTTCTTTCGGAATCAGGGTCAGGTAAGTAGAGTTTAACGAGCCTGAAAGTTTACCCCGAAGCCTGGAGTCTTCAACCAGATCAAGTAGTTCAGGGCCTATTATATTAAAATAATAGAGAAAAAATTCGACGGTCCAACCATCCGGATCGGGGCTCTTATCAGTTTTAAAGGAGAGAAGGATATCTTGTACCTCCTGTAATGAACAAGGTCGATCCATGAGGCTAATGTCCTCCGCCGTTGCCATTCTGGGATAGAGGCTGGCCACGCTAACTGAATCGACAATTTGGGGATCCGATTTAGCTCCATAAAACTTCTTGAAGTGTTCAGAAGCTGCTAAATTTAATAAATACTGATCCTTTATAGAGTTGCATGCAACATCTGTTATTGCCCAAATGTGTTTTTTATTTATGCGGTTGCTATCATAAGCATGGAAGAAATTCGTGTTACTGTCCCCACACTTGATCCAAGTGGCTTTGCTATGTTGGTGCCACAGTGCCTCTTCAGCCAGGAGGAGGTCGTTTCTCTCCATCTCCAGACAGTGTATATTTACGCCGAAAGGCGTATACCTATTGACAATGGGCAGATTTAATAGGGGTTTAGTGCTTAATAAGTTTTCTATGGAGAGGATTAAATATGGCTAGAATATTCTTAGTAGTCACACAAAATAAATGGCTGTGATTTCAATCATTAACTTCCTAGCTATTATAAAGACATCAGTTTATGTGTTTACTTTTTTACATTTACCTAATCATATTTAAAAATTACTTTGATAGCTAACTGATTGCCACGTAAGTGATTAACAGAAATTAAAATATTAACACCAAATAAATGAATCCCAACAGTTTATTTGTTAATAGATAATAAAATTTAATATATTCTTTTAAAGATTCATTTCATCTTCTCAGCCTTTCGGCGTTCACCAACAACTATTTTGCTGCTGTGCTAGTTGTATCACAGTGAGGTAGATCGTCGATCTTGAGGGAAAGTTCCAGTAGAGTATTCTCCAATTTTTTAAATGCATGTCTAGTTATAAGTTCAAATTGAATGATCCTCTTCCACCTTTTCAAAAGTTCTCGATCTTTTGTTGGAATACAATAGGATTAGAAAATTGATATTTATGGAAAAAATGTGTTTATGCATATTTAAATATATGAAAAATAGGGGCTTCTTAAAATATGTTAAAGTTCATTGGCTTCTTAAAATGATAGGGCCTTGTTAAAATGCATTAAAGCTTAGTGACTTAAAGGAAAGGTTTTTTGGATTCCTTAGGAGAGATAATATAACTTCCCATTCCATGATTACACAAAACATGTCAACTTCTAATTAAATAAAGTAAATATTTTTTTATTTGTGTTCGTCTTCTTCTTTCTTTTTAAAAGGAAAGGTTTTTTGGATTCCTTACGAGATAACACAACTTCCCATTCCATGATTACACAAAACATATCAAATTTTAATTATAGAAACAAAATATTTTTTATCTGTATTTGTGTTTTCTTCTTCGTTTTTCTTTTGTCTCCTCTTCCACACTACTTCACTCTTCTCCTTATCCATCTAACATTGGTCTCATTTCCTCTTCACTCTTTTTTATGCATCATCTCATATGTACCTTTCTCCAATTACACAAAAAATGTCAACCTCCCTCTAATTATAGAAATCAAATATTTTTTTGTTTGTGTTCTCATCTTCTTCTCTTTCTTTTGTCTCTTCTACTACACTACTTCACTCTTCTCCTTATCCATTTAACAATGGTCTTCTTCCCTCTTCACTCTTTTTTATGAATGATCTCATATCTACATTTATCCTCGTGAATTTCTTCTTTCCTCTTCACTCTTTTTTATGCATAATATCATATCTAGCTTTATCCTTGTCAACATCTCCTTCATCAACCTTAGTACCTCTACTTCATTCTACAATTCAAGTTCAACGGGTCTCACTTATTCACACTACTCTACCCCAAGAAGGTCATTGCATCCCATACTCTTATGCACCACCTTTAAAGTTTATGGCACATCTTCGCCTTTTTTTTATATTCAACATCATCACTTCTCTTTGCATATGCTATATATTACTCCTTAACACATCATTTATTGTTACTTCATATTTTTTCACATTGTGCATCACTACTACAATTTTTTTGCAAAACATTATGGAAATCAATATTTCCTAATTGTTATCTCTCTCAATGGTTCATCTTTTGTTTAACCACTTCTCTCTACAACCCCATCTTTAATGTTTATTATATCAATGTCATCTTCTTCAAGAAATCTCATAAAGACCTCTTTACATTACTCTTCCTTTTCCCCTATGGCTATCGCCATCATGACCATCTCCTCATTTTCAATTACATCCTCATAAACTATTGCCTTTTGGGTGATCTAGTGGACCACTATTATGCTCATTATTGTTGGGAAAATCTCCCTACGGACTAACAAATAGAATTCAGACTTTGCATGCAGATATGACCGAAGAGAAATTACTTTCTACCTTCATCCCTAGATTTAAATCCCCTTTTCTTAGTAAATGCATGGAAATATCAACCTACCTCGTTCCTGGCGTTTGATGTCGATCCTCCATTGTGCTTGATTCCTTGTTCGCAATACTCTTTCCAAAGCTGACCTGCATCCAAGACAAGCAACAACTATGCATGCATACTACTTATATACTAACGGGTTAGAAATCCAAACATAAACTAATCAAACCATAAAAATTTCATGAATTGGGACGGGAAAAGCACTTTCTTTATTACTTTGAATGAGTCAAATTACAAGAGTTGAGACCGGCCACCGCTCCTTGAACCTGATCCTGGGCTCCTCTTCTTCTGTCCTCCAATTTCTTTGCTTTGAATCTCCTTTGGCATAAGGAAAGGCTAAAGGGTTGGGACAATGGGAATACACAAATGGGCAGAGTTTCTTTGCTATATTTTTTCTCCTCCAAATGGTACCCCTACCCCTTCTTTTATAGGCTAGAAGGAGCTAGGTATTTGGATGAACCCTCGACCATGCATGGCCGGGAGTTTCAGTTAACTCACCCATAGCTTTTTGTTCCATTGACAACTTTCTTTTTTTCATGCTTTTGTCAGTCCACATGGGCTATTTTGGGTCAGCCAGCGTGTACACGCGTGTAGTAATGGGTTAGGGTGTGTGGGCCTTTATACAAGAGGATTTTCAAAGATTTGTTCAACAATGCTTTAACAAAGAAGGGATATGAGTTGGCCTGATGCCAGGTAAGCATGTGTGGTGCAATTTAGGGTTATAACAGATGCCCCCTAATGTGTGAGGTCAGAAGAGCATCTGATGGCCGAAATACATTACCAATCTTTACTGATGTGCCGAACGATTGAGCCCAAGGATCAGGAACCGGGAGGTGCCGTCTGCAAAATAACAAAGGTTTCACCGAGGCGGGCATACCCATGCTCAGGATAAAATAGAACCATGGATATCAATCAAATACACTGTAGATCCATGTCAAATAACTATAAAGAGTAGCTGCGAACAATACACAACAGAGCTACATCTCGAAATCAGAAAGATATACAGATAGAGTATCCATCTTCCCAAAGTTGATTCGGCCTGATGGATGGAGATGAGATCTTCAGAGCTTGAGCAACAACTTCAAAATCTTCAAAACTCGGCTAGGAGTGTAATATGAGTGTACGACTGCACTACCCAGAGGTCTTCGATGGCTCGTTGATCATGGAATTGATAATCTTGATGATCAGACTGAAGGCTTCAATGATTTTCAACAAGGACTTGATTGGATGTTCAGGATGGTCGGGTATGCGGACAAGAGACATATTGCAGAGAGATCGACTCAGGCTTGGTGAAAAACTTCCCTTGGATAATAGCACGACAAATGATGAGACTCAGGAAACATGTATGTTAATCATAAGTCTACGAAGCAGAAGGCAACGCAAACTCTCCATATGTTTGGAAGGATAACCAAATGGTGGAGGACACAACTCTATATAGCGAGAAAAAGCTTCCTAAGGTCGTACTACATCCTATAGTCTGATGAACAAATGGGCAAATGTGCTTCATCAAAGGGCGACTCATGATGCTGCCAATAAAGAAAATACTTTTCCCTTCCTCTTTTTGGGGTATATTTGATTTTTTTGTTCTTTTTTATAATTGTGGAAAAAGAATGAAAGAATATTACGTTACAAAGGAGGAACGCGTGTTGCAAACATACAAGCTCAAGGCACAAGGACAAGACTGCTGTTCTAGTAGAATGATACTCGGGAAAAATCCTTCGGGGGCCAAAGGTGTTTAGACGCAGAAGAAAATAGTTACAAGACTGGCGTATAAGGTATGCAAATGCGATTAATAAAACACACAATGGTAACATCCTTCGATGTAAATTTAACGAGCCCAGAGAAGGTAAGCTTGGTGGTTTTTCATATTTAGAGAGTCTGAAAAAACATGAAAGGAGACTCCATTGGGGTACCTTTTTCGAAGATAGTCTAGTCGATTCGAAAAAGGGTAAACTAGCACTAATTATACGTCAATTCAAAACCATTTTAACGAGTGTGACAATGACAAGATCACTTGGCCATTTTTTCATTTTTAAGGAGTCTGAAAAAAGATTAACTATGGACTCCGTCAGGAATATTCTTCGGGACCAATTTAACGAGTGTGAAAGAATAAGGTCACTTGACGATCTTTTCAATTTTAGGGAGTCTGAAAAGAGCTTAACTATGGACTCCGTGGGGGTTTCTTTTTCATAAGTGTAGTCCCTCAGGCCCGAAAAAGGGATAAAATTATACCTGAGAGTACTCTTCTAAAGAACGAAAGTTCCATAGAGTATACCTTTGTTCGTACAGTTGATCGTCTGGACCGAAAAAGGGGTAAACTACCGT
Source organism: Picea engelmannii (assembly GCA_009831015.1). Lineage (NCBI taxonomy): Eukaryota > Viridiplantae > Streptophyta > Pinopsida > Pinales > Pinaceae > Picea > Picea engelmannii. The sequence goes on from ML812020.1 coordinate 24,112, forward strand.
TGGACAGACGTGACTTCAAATTTCAGTTTAACAAGTGTGAAAGGCCACAATATCACTTGACAATCTTTTCGTGTTTAGAGGGTCTGAAAAGGGCTTAAAAGGAGACCCGTTATTTTTTGGGAGTCCTGAGGGTGAGATCAAGAGCGAAGAAGAATCATGCAAATGAGGCTCAAATTCATATTCAGGAAGGACTATAAGGACTCTCGAGCCTATAGTGTTTTAGAGATGACATGGACACCATAATGCAACCAGGACCTACCTAGGGAATCCATGTTCTGGTAAGCTCTACCGCCAAGTTGCGACACTTCTAAAGTAGATATGATGGTTTCGTGTTGCAACCTGATGGGATCGATCCTATGGTAGAGGGAAAAGACAACGAGACACAAAAGTCGGGGTAGTAACCTAACCTATATGCTCAAGTTGATTCTTGGAAAATTTTTCATGGACCGTCAAAATTTTCTCAAAACTCAAAAAAAAGTGTCCCAATACCTGATCAAATCCCTCCCATATAACTCCTGAATCACTCTAAATGGTTTTTGGTATAAATAAACCGATAATGGAGGCCAAAAAAGTGACAAAAAGAGGCCAAAAAGTCTATAAATAGAAGCTGGCAGCTCATTATCACCATTACTGATTTAGAAATTGACTCCGGAACCAAAAGACCCCCTTTGATAAAAACGGTGATTCCGAGAGGTACAGTAGACGAAACGAACTTCCGCTTGGACCAAGTAAGTACAAACTCCCCTATCTAGCTATTCAATTCTTTAAATTTGCTTTTGATTTCATTTGTTGGGTGGGCGTTGACCTTTAAAAGGTCAACCCTAGGTCCACGTGGGTTGTCTCTGGACAGGCCGCGTGTACACTCGGGCATAGTAAATCCTTCCCATGTGTACACGCGACTGTCACCTCGACAACACGCGTGGACCCCCTTCTATTGTCAAAAAGAACTAAAGAGCAAGCATTGACCTTCTTGAACTTGGTTGTTTTGGCAGGATGTATGTCCACTGGAGGGAAAGGGATCATGAAGCAATTAGTGAGTTGGTTGCGGGAGATCCGAATGTCGTGGCCGCATTGATGCAATGTGGTTTGCTTAAGTTCTTCCTGTGTCCATTTATTCGAGCGCAACCGAGGCTATTGAATGCCTTGATTGACTATTGGCACCCTGATGCAGAGGCCTTTATGCTAGAGGGGCAATCACTGGTGCCCACCACCGAGGATATCTATTTTTTGACTGGCCTCTCAAGGAGAGGGGAACCAGTCAATTTCAGGACGTTTCCAGTGGGGCCGCTTAATATAACGGACTTGATAGCCCTGCACTGTGAGGTTGTGACTAACCGTTTGAGCTCCCAGGTGCCCATCAGCAAGATCACTTGTTGGCAATTTCAGCTATCAGAAAGCAAATCAGCGTATACTTGTCATTGATGGCAAGAATGTGTGGTCGCAGTGATGAAAATAGCATTGAATAACAACGCAGTAATAATCGAGAGGAGAAGAGACAGTGATCGTTGGATCC
>ML812020.1:37557-56194 GCA_009831015.1 Picea engelmannii
CTAGTCTCCTATATATACCAAGGAGACATTTTCATTTTGAATCATCTTGTACTTGAACATTTAAGTGGGGTAAAAGGAGGTTGCCCCCTCGAAGAGGCTTATTATCTGAAATTATCTCTTTTTCAAGGTGTTGAACACTTTTCCTAAGGTTTTTCTATGCTATATTGATGTTTGGTTCTTAACACATTATCAGTGGGTTTTTTGTCCCCCTTACCTTTCTTTCATTGTTTTTTATTCCCTTCAGGCTACTGGGTGGCCTTTGGGTTAGTCGACTGCACTGTGTGTACTTCCGACGTTTTGGTAGGGGGAGAAGCCAAAGCAATAGTTTGGATGGCCACTGTGTGTTGTATGGATAACTGCTGCAACTGCTTTGTCAATTTCTCAACGGGCTTGGTTTGTGCTGAACCAACAATACCATCGGCATGTGGTCCAACTTTCTGTCTAGTTTTATCTAGTATTGAACGTGGTGCATCTGGAAAGATGTTGTATAATAAACTGGATTGAGAATATATGAGCTCAAAATGTTGAGCCCTCATTATGGCATCTTCTTCGGAGAAAACTCTAGATGTCACGACGTCTTTGGATAACTGCGAGACCAAATACTTAAGGAACCACGCAAGCAGGAATGCTGGTGGGACTGGTATCTTGATTAAACTCTTCTGACGTCTCCATTCTCGGATGTGATTAGAGATATGGTCCATTGTTGTCTGTTCGAAATTGGTGAGCATCTCTGTGCCAGCATCGTATCTCACAGGTAACTGGAAATGGTTCAGGAAATCCATCGCTAGTTCGCCAAAAGAAGAGTATCTTGAGCGATCGAGCTCAATGTACCATTTTGCGAAACTCCCAATGAGAGTACGTTGAAACAATCACAACTGTACGGAGTCATCTTTCAATGAGTTAGATGAGCACCAAAGATGGAAGGTAGTCACATGATCTCCTGGATCTTCATTAGGCTTGGCTTTGAACTTTGGAATGTCCGAAGGCAACTTCGTCGGCATAGGAGGCTAGCGTGGATCGTGACAAATAGGGTCATTCAACAACCTTGTCAAATATGGCAAGTGTAAAGTCGCTAGGAACGATAGTTTGGGTTGCTGCTGATAACCTGGGAAAAAAGGGACCTGGAGTTTGACTGGCACCAGGTTGCCAGAAAAAGTTTGGCTACTAGCCCGGATTTTGGTAGAAACCATGGCCCTGGCTAGTGTAAGGATTTTACATATGTGGAGACATCATTAACTGATTTCCCAAATAGGACATAGATTGTTGGGCATGCATTGTATTCAAAGGACTTTGGGAAGGATTGCCCCAAGCCGGTCCTGTGGGGATAGACATAGTAGTTTGTCTGGGGTTCCATTGATTGTGGAAATATTTACCCCATATTGGTATTCCATAGGAGGGAACAGATCCTTTCCCTGAATTCCAGGTCCTGCTAGGTTTACCCCCTGTGCAGGAATAGTACCCTGCACAGGAGTAGATTGTCCAAAAATGGGGTTGCCCCCAGTCGGGAAAGTAGCCGACGAGAACGTGTTGTTACCAAATGTTCCATTCAAAGAAAACGGTGTTGAACCTACTGGCATACTATGCAAAGGTGGTCCTTGACTCCCTTCTCCAAATAAACTATTGTGTGTAGGTTGCCCAACGGATTGCTGATGCAAACCACTGAGTGAAGGGGACAAAGGAGGGATATGACCTCCTCCGTAAGGAAAAGCGTTAAAAGGGACAGGAGTGCCCCCCATGTGACCTTGCAGAGGAGCGCTAGAGATCCCTGCCCCCAGACCCAAAGTCTGTAAAGTGGAGTAGGAAAGTACATGAATTGTACCCGAACTAGGCATATTGTATGAGAACGGAGGGCCTATTGCACTTGGTGTAAAAGGGATTGTGGCCACCGCCAAAGACAGGTTCGAACCACTGTGCGAAGTAGTTGCGGTTGAGCCCATGGTGGCTCGGACCGACGACAATGGGTTAGGAGATGAAATCTCTCCTATGGTGACAACCATGGTGGGAATTGAAGAGTTCCCAGAAGGAGTAACAACATTTGTTTCCATTGCTGTGTGCGACACTATCTGGCGCTTGTAAAATTGAATTGGTACAATGAAAGGTGCCAAGAAATCAGTGGTTGGGGTTTCAATCGAGCCAAGAGCGGTTGTTTCAAGGTCCAAAATGGTCGATTCCTCTGGGGTTTGTTCGGGCACAATGGTTTGTAACCCGGTCACTTCAAAAGACCCTTGTTGGTCTAGCTTTCACCTTAAAGGTGGCGGGGGTGGCTCCAATGTAACCAGCGGCAGGCCAAGAAGCCTTTGTGACCGGCGGAGCTCGGGATCCTCCACTGTGTGAAAAGATCCAAGACACTCTAAGGTAGTCTAAACATTTAAAAGTAACACACACTAAAAAGAAATTCCCTAAGAGATAAGACAAGCAAACACTAAATTATTTGGAAGAACAGTTACAACAACCAACACTAGAGCAACTTGCTGGTGCAAGTGCAACTCGAACATGGAAGCACCCTCTGGGTATACTATGCAAAGCATGGCCTGATGTATGTCCTAGGTATCGCGGTATACCCCCGTAGTCACCTGTGTATGTCCCTAAAAATATTGGCAACTAGGTTGCCAATGCGCGAACAGTCACCAGGCGGGTACAGTCGAAAGTCGAGTAGACCACAATGAGTAGGGTATCGAGCCAAAAACCTGTTAAGGGTATCGAGAGCAAATGTTCCAGAAGACAACTGAGGACCTCAAATGGATTCGAGACCCAAGAATCCCCATGGAAAATGCAAATGATGGAATCCCAAAACAAGCCCTCTATATGTGTTCTCCACTACGATTGGTCCAGCTTTGGAGGGGTTATCTCCGCTACCTTTCTGCACGTGACCTCTTGTTTATCCCCTGTGTTAGAGGGGGGTCCCGGATAACTTTCACGACATTGGACTTAGACACTCCCTATATAAGACTCCAATGTTTGATTTAAAATGGCCTTGAAGAATTTCCTCTCCAACCTAATCCAAGGCCCTAGTCCTGAACTAGTTTGTGAACCCTATAAACATAAAAGTCTAGTAGATTTTAAATTTAACATTGATTTTATGGCTTTGTCTTATGTCAAGGGGTATGAGGGTGAAACTGATGATGTGTAAAAGACGAAAGAAAAAATGAATGAAAAAGTTGGAAACAAAACTTTTACTGAATGCAAAATTTCAACAACTTTTCAAAAACAATTTTTTTTTTTAACTTTTCTAAGATTTTGGACAACAAACTCAAAATAATTTCACTCAACTATGAGCTACTTATGATCTAAGTGAACTGAAAAAACTTATGAAATAAAAGACTTTTCCTTGGTTAATGATGCAGAAACACACTCTTCAACCAAATAAAAAAAATGAAAAGAGATTTATTTTTATTTAAATGCTAGTAAAGAAAGAAAGGGAAAATACCGACAAGCGAAAAACCAAGAAAAACAATTCTGGCCTAAATCGTAGATCACAAAAAATCAGGTCAAAAATCACACACTAGCAATTCTAAAAACAATGACTCTCACACTTGTCTAAAAACACTTAAAATTCTTCTATTTTTATGAGAAAAAGTAAGCTAAGAGTAAAATTAATCCTAAGCTAATGATTGTTCAAACAGAGATTCAAACCCCTAAGAGGAATACTTCTTATCAAGGGAGAGGATGATTGCCTTACCCTTAACAAAAAGTAGCATGTACAAGCACGCGACTGTTACTCAAACAACACCCGTGCGAACGCGCGTTGAACAGAGATAGAGGGCATGTACATGCGGGATGACCTTGTACAGGCCGCATGTATATCTAAACTCTGAGAAGAAATGAAAACAGACAAACCAAACCAGGAAGAGACCACTGATATTGATAACCAGGATCCCTTCAAGGCTTGGATACTCTTTCTAACAGAAAAACAACTACTGTAAGGAAAACAAAATGATACAGCAACAACAATCTGAGATAGGACTGCTAGCAAACAAGACTCAGAAAAAATTACAAAAAACCCCCTGAGAATGTGTGATTCTGACAGGGAAGAGGATGACTACCTCTGAAGTTCTCTGAACTCTACACGCTACTGCTACTTCTACAGCTAGCATTCACACGCGGGCTGTAAGAGGGTAGGGCGCGGGTACATGCGTGCATACCTTGTGCAGGTCGCATGTACCTCTGTGGGTCCCGAAAAACATAGTCAAGCAAAATTCAGGGAAAGCTGGTATGGGAAACCAAACTCCCTGCTAGCTCAGACCTTACAAAAACTAAAAAGAAAAGACAGGCAAGAAAAACTAGTCTTTAAAACTACCCAAAAACTAAATAAAATTCCAAGAACCCTATAGAGTTTCCCCAGTACGGTCGCCAATTCTGTTGTTGGGAAAATCTCCCTACGGACTAGAAAATAGAGTTCAAACTTTGCATGCAGATATGACCGAAGTGAAATTACTTTCTACCTTCATCCCTAGATTTAAATCCCCTTTTCTTAGTAAATGCATGGAAATATCAACCTACCTTGTTCCTGGCGTTTGATGGCGATCCTCCATTGTGATTGATTCCTTGTTTGCAATACTCCTTCCAAAGTTGACCTACATCCAAGACAAGCAACAACTATGCATGCATACTACTTATATACTAATGGGTTAGAAATCCAAGCATAAACTAATCAAACCATAAAAGTTCATGAATTGGGACGGGAAAAGCACTTTCTTTATTACTTTGAATGAGTCAACTTACAAAAGTTGAGACTGGCCACCGCTCCTTGAACCTAATTCTGGGCTCCTCTTCTTTTGTCCTCCAACTACTTTGCTTTGAATCTCCTTTGGCATAAGGAAAGGCTAAAGGGTTGGGACAATGGGAATACGTAAATGGGTAGAGTTTCTTTACTATATTTTTCCTCCTCCAAATGGTACCCCTACCCCTTCTTTTATAGCTAGAAGGAGCTAGGTATTTGAACGAACCCTCGGCCATGCATGGCCGGGAGTTTCAGTTAAATCACCCATAGCTTTTTGTTCCGTCGACAACTTTCCTTTTTTCATGATTTTGTTGGTCCACGCGGCTGTTTTGGGTCAGCCAGTGTGTACACGCATGCAGTAATGGGTTAAGGTGCGTGGGCCTTTATACAAGAGGATTTTCAAAGAGTTGTTCAACAGTGCTTTGGCAAAGAAGGGATATGAGTTGGCCTGATGCCAGGTAAGCATGTGTGGTGCAATTTAGGGTTATAACACTCATGCATCCCATCACTTGTTGCAACTACTCCATGAAGTTACATGTCATATTCATATTCAATCTTTATGAACATATTAGCTTCATTTCCATCTTCTAGTTGCTCTACTTTTGATACATTATGATTCACTTCTTTATTCACATCTTCATGTATGCCTTCAATCTTCACATCACCAACAAATTTATCTGTTGCACAATCTTTAACTCTGGAAACGAGTTAACAACAATTATATCATCTTGATACTTTATATATACCTTCTCCAAGGTCATTTATTCAATAACATCACTTCTTCTATGTCAATGTTTCATGGAAACATGCATAGGAGACCTAACTAAATCAAGTACAAACAAGGATTATCAAGAAAAGGATGAGAGATTCAATATGGAAGAATGAGAAAATATACTCACACTACTCCAATGAACTAATCAATAATCAATACAATGAATGAGTGATATACACTCATATATGAAAAACATTCCATAATTAAGAAAAGTGAACAAACAATAATCTTTTCTTAGGAATGCATGCATACTAGTGATGGTCTAAAATAGAAAATCTAAAATAGATCTAGCTCCAGTAAACTACCACTAAACTAGTGAGTTGAAAATAGTAATATCTCCAACACCCCCCCTGAACATCACTATGGAGTAATAAAAAACAAGTCTCGGAAACTAGGCCATATTAGGTACTCATGTACAATGCAACTAATGAACACTAAATAAAAATGAGAAAGAGGGAAAACCGCGTGGGAAAAAAACCCCCTAAAAAGATAATGCATCAAAAGAAGTAAAGGTAGCTACTAGGAAACTGTGTTCTTCACTCCAAGACAATCCTGAAAAGTCTGAAACTTCAGCCCAATGAAGGTCTTGGTGAATATTTCAACAGTCTGTTCATATGAAGGACATAACTGTAGATTAATGATCCTATAATTTACTAGATCTTTGATGAAATGCATGTGTACCTCAATGTGTTTGATTCGTTGTCGTTGTACTGGATCTCTAAGAAATCTCATTGTACTCTGATTGTCACACCATATGACAGTCAAAAAATGAAACTAGATACCAAGCTCGGTAAGGAAGTGTTGAAGTCAAAGTGCCTGAATGAAACAATTGACTACTCCTTTGTAATTGGCCTTTGAGGAAGATAAAGTAATGGTTGATTTCTTCTTACTTGACTAAAAAATAGGGCATGACCCTAAACTAAGAGTGTACCTTGAAGTGGACTTGTGATTTGTTCCATTTCCATTCCAATCTGAATCTGTGAAGCCTATGTGATCCAATGCACAACCAACTGCATAGTGAATCCCATAACTCATGGTTCCCTGAACATATCTGAGAATGTGCTTGGAATCCTTCAAGTGTAGATCATGGGGCTCTTGCATGTATCTAGAAACTGCTCCTACTTCATATGAGATATCCAGATGGGTGCAAGTGAGATACAAAAGACTCCCCACCAACTATCGATACCAAGTGATGTCCATTAATGGTGTATCCCCCCATCCTCAAGTCCGATCCCAAATAAGAAGGGTGTAGGTGTAGACTTATAGTATGTCATGTGGAATCTATCTAGAATATCCCTAGAATAATTATCTTAAGAAAGTTTGATTCCAGAAGAATCCTGACTAATCTCAAGACGAATAAAGAAGTGAAGTGGACCCATGTTCATCATAGAGAACATGTCATGAAAAATATCTTTGACCACAAAAATGGTTGAAGAAGAGCTACCGGTGATCAAAATATAATCAACATAGAGTACCAAAATCATCAAAGAGTCAATAGTACTCAACATGTAAACATTGCAATCAGATTTGCATATAACAAAATCATGTGAAAGAAAATAATAATCCATCTTTTCATACCATGCTCTAGGTTCCTGCTTGAGGTCATAGAGTGAATTCTTCAATCTGCATACTAAAGATGAGTTCTGAATGAACCTCAATGGTTGCTGCATGTAGATCTCCTTTGAAATATCACCATGAAGAAAATCATTCTTCACGTCCATTTAGTGAACTTTCCATCCTTTGGCTGCTGTAATGGATAGAACCAAGTGAATGGAGTCCATATTTTCTACAGGATCAAAGGTCTCACCATAACATATTCCATGAATATGATGAAATCATTTTTATACTAGTCTTTCCTTGAACCTTCTCACTTGACCATCTGTTGTTGTGGGATAAGGAAAATTAAATTAAAGGGAAGCATACCAAATTCCAGAAGCTCTGGCTAGGTCCATTTCAGATCCATATGAATATTGGACCAGTAAATTTTAAACTCAGGACATTGGAGGGAGACGAGGAGCTCTCTGTCAATGGAAAAGTGATTAAACAATACTTCTCCTAATCAACCCCAGGTGATGTATTTTTGTACATAGTAATTTCACTTTTGTTTTTTTGTAAATATTTTCAAAATATATTCTATTTTCTTGATTTACCATGTTGTATTTACTTTACTGTTGTAATAAATCCTCTGCTAACTTGTTCCAATTTTGGTTTATTGGAGTTTTGTTTACAAGTTGAGCACCCTGTTTGCATAAGGATAACTATTTGGGTGACTTGGTAAATATGAAACACCTTGCATGTGGTATAAAATAAAACAAGTAATAACTTATGGTCGCATTGCCTGGAAAGAGTTCATGATACTTTGTTATCGGAAGAGCCTCAGATTATGTTTTAAATGGGTTCAAATTCTTAAATCGGTGAGAGATATGTTATTTTTTCATGATCACTCTCACTTATGACTCACTTAGTCATAAACAATAACATGCACTGGCCACATATGTCTTCTAGATAATGCTTGTGAGATTTCCATATTCTCGACTAGATTAATGAAGATCTATATGAAAAGGACCCATGAAGTTGAAATAAAGATTGGGACCTGCATATCAAAGAAACTCTTGTATCACCCCACTTCCTAAGAACCCATTGTGTAGAAATGATAAATACATTACAAATCTAAAGGGTGGAATATATAGTTCAAATAAGTGGGAAGTTGAAAACACTAATAATGGTGTGGGAAGTACAAGTAAACCCATCAGGGCTATGGAATCTCACTGGTAGCGAGGATATTATTATATGATACCGAGGTAGCTTTGTAGGGGCTATGAATTCTCACTGGTAGCAAAGAAATTCTAGAAAAAATAGACGAGGAACACACATTGGTCTATAAATAGTCAAGAACATGATTTTGTGGTGTTTCACTCCTTCATATGTATAAAATAAGTCCCTCCCTTAATTATATTATTGGTATTATCATGAAGATCAGTAAGGATGGTACTACATTCTTATCTTTAAGAAAGAGCAAGTGTTGTGGGGTCCACAATACTAATCCACCTATCAATTATGCAGTTAAAGAGTCATGATCTGAAGGTCAATATGGAACAGAGATAACTGGCTCTCCGAGAAAGTCACCATTTTTTGTGACACACACAAAAACCCACTAAAACTCTCGAGTTGTAGTGGGTACCCATACTACGAAAATTTTGCAAGGTAGTAATCTTTTTTAGCCTAATGGTTATTAACTTCTGAGATTGATGCTTGTATGAAAATGCCTAAAGGAATTTGATGCATAGTCTACCATTTCTACTCAAATCCATCATAATAGACCCTTTTTGGAATTTCCCCCAACTACCTTGAAACCTGTTTAAAGTCGAGACCATCTACATCTACTTATCCCCTCACCTCCTTACCCATGTGATCACAAATGATATCATCAACAATTGGGATCTGACATTCTACTTTTATTGAATATGAAAGTTCCGACGACGATGCCTTTACAACGTCATTGTTGGTGAACCTCCGTAAAAATAAATCCTTCGAGGGTTATTTGCAATCTCCCGATGACGATACTTGCACTTTAAAGAGCCACAACACTGCACAAGTGGCCAACTGTGATTGGTTTCTGAACTTACCCCAGTTGTAATAATGTACTATGTTCCAACTGGGTCCTAGCCTTTATGTTTCCCCACATTATGACACTTATTCAACTTTCACGGAAATTTATGCTCACACGTGGCAATATTTGTTTGGATTACCCATTTTGGAAAAAATATTTCGTCGTCGGGGAACATCACAGGTTTACATATACTCTCCATGTGGAATCTATCGATGATGATATCACTCAAACCAAATCGTCAATGATCTAACCTTGGAACCATTTGATGGCCCAGATCAATTCATCACTCAAAGACAACTGTTAAATTTACCCCTTTCTCTGACCTTACACACATAATATTTTTAATCTAATGACATAAAATGAAAGGGAAAGTCTTATCCTAGGTGTTCTAATTGTAAGACCATGTAATCTCATCGCCACCCTTTAGAACTTTCTTCGAAGATACTTACTAATGCAAGTATGTCGTCATCGAAAAATTGCATTGCACTCCTTACTAACTAAACTTTGCTTTTGCAATATCCTGATGACGATATCAACATGCTCCATTTCTTATCAACTCCACCTACCCAATGATATGACAATGGTCATGATCATTGAGTTGTAGACAAGAAATACTTATGGCACATTGTATGAATCTGAACAAGTCGGAGATGTAACATGTTTTACATTAATTACACAGGGTTTGGGTAATTTGGGAAAATTTATAACCCTGTTAAGGAATAATCGACCTCAATTGACTATAATACCGCGAAAAAACACACCAAGACCCCTGCTGCAAAAGTAAAGTAAATTGTGCTTTGGGATATAGTCTTCAGAGTAACTGGTAAGTTTATTGCAGATTGTTGTATATCAATATTCTCTGTAACAATTCAATGCTGACTTAATTCCATTTGATGTGACTATTTAAACATGTAACAACATGTCTCATAAGCAAACCAGGAAGGGAAAACATCAAATAGTTGTTGTTCCCGCTCTTATTCATGGACACGAATCTCTCAATATTTCCAACACAAATTAAAATGATGGAAGAGAGCACCATCCAAGCTACTATGATATTTACCACATGTTCCAGAATGAAAATTCCCCATCTGACGATGAAGACATCGATGAGTAGAAAAATATACACAAAAGTGACATCCACATTGTAGTTTTTCATCCAGAACTTTTCCCTTACAACGATGTTTCAAGATGGTGCTTTTCACATATGAAAAAGGACATAGTGTTAATAGTCAATGCTTCAGGTGTTTCAACTGCATCTATAAAGGCACAAGACATCAAATTTTGTTATAAAACCCTAGAACCCACTATTTCACTGGATGAATTGTTCCTGTATAAATTTGGATTCAATCACAATGACTTTGAAACTCTAATGGAGGATTGGTTCATTGATGAAGAATGGTTGTTGAAGAAATGGGAGAGGTATGTCCCGACACAGTATCTGAAAGACCCATACATAATCTTAAACATAGTTATTTGTAGGCTCTATGACGAGGATATCAACACCCACTCTAGGATGGAATGGTTTTCTATGGCCTACACAGTGGATAATACCAGAAACGTATTCAATTGGGCTAGTATCCTATCATTCAATATCATGAGTTGAGTTCAGGATCCTCAGGGTATGAAAAACTTTGGTTTTGATATGACTTCCTACATTATAGATGCAATTCACGTAGCCAATATATTTCCTGCCTTTAATTGGGCTTGGAACTCATATCAAAGTCTAATCCATGTTTATTATTCTCATCGTGGGAAGTTAACAATAAAGAACATTTCTACGACTTTTGTAATTATTGTTGGCCAACATGAAGATCCAACTGACAGACTGCAAACAAGGTAGAAAGAGAAACTTCGGGTTCACATCTATCTTATGTAGTTTTTTCTTCGAGTAGGTTCCAGGCTTGGGCCCTAGAGTCAATATTTTTCTGCATGGACCTCGCAATCCATCCATGGTTTGATGGACCAAGGTGATGAGGCGGTTGGGGGGTGGTAGGGTACCAACACCCTAAAACGACGAGTTTTTATTCTGGTGGCGTAGGTTGGTGATAGATATATATAACTACCCATATGTAGGGATCGACTTCAGAGGAGATATGGACATTCCATTACCACCAGGTTCCTCCTACGGAGACATAGGTATGAAAAGTTTTTAAATATTTCATTTTTTTGTATTTTTGTAAGAGAAAAACAAAAATATTTTTGGATGATGTCAAGTACTAAGTTAAACATGTATTGTCATGCATATGTGGGTCCGTGACGCCCATATGGAATCCAATGACACCAGCGGAGGCACTGGGGGGATGATCTAATAGGAGGAGACGTTGAGATAGTGCTTCAAAACGTGCAGGGAAACCTGTCTCGTTTGACACAAAGAATTCCCATGGTTCAGGTAGAGGATCTGTCGGAGGCAATGCAATGGTAGGTGGTAGGCATGCCCCATGCTTGGGTGTGACTCTTTCGGTGTCTCACAAATGTCATACTATGTTATCATGACACACATTCGACACCACAGTTGTATATTTCATGGTTATTGTATTGATCGACTGTATATTTATTTTGAGGGTGTGAGCCCTAATTTTGTACTATAACACCATATTTTTTTGAGAAATATAAAACATTGGTCTTCAGATTTACTTATATTACAATGTGTACATTGGTGAATGTGTTTTATTTTCGTTATGTGACAAATTCCAATCTAAAACATAATTATCATATACATCGGATACATAATTAGAACTTCTAGGTATGTGATTATAAGTAATAAAATCAAAATGTCGTTCCAAAAGTCATACTTGTAGGAATCGTCGGAGTAGAGTAGGGTCTCGCACATGATAATTGTCGTTCAACTGACACACTACTAATTGTGAATCTAGGAAAACTTATAAAGAATGAATACCCTGTGAAATGGCATCACGTAAAATATCTATAATGGTGCTATATTCGACCACATTATTTGTTGATGGCCCTAGAGAAACGCCACCTGAAGATACCAGTTGACCCTCAGGTGAGTAAATGACCCAAGTGGCGGAAGCCAAGTTCCATGTATGATGAATGCCACCGTCTAAGAATCCTAATTACGCTGAAGACTCCATTGACATCTTCCAACCAAGGGAAATCTCGATAAGCAATCCGATGACAAAGGGAAAAGATATATACACTAAGATACACTAGTATACAAAGAGTTACGCCCAATCTTGGGGCTCAAGCGTAGTATCTTTTCAAGTAGAGCCCATTTATAGGCTCATCCAACATATTCCCTTCATAGTCTTCTAATTCGTAGGTTCCTTTTTCTAAAACACGTCACACAATATAAGGATCGTGCCACATGGGGTTGAACTTGCCTGACCCCGACAATTCTTTGGCTTGGTCATACAAGAGAACCAAGTCACCTTCAACGTACTTTTGAGGATAGAAAAACTTATCATACTGGACCTTGACACTTTGTTTATTCACTTCGATAGCCATAGAGGCATCTCGACACTGCTCATCTAATCTCTCTAGGTGTACGAAGCGTTCTTCGAGATTGGAAGTGTTAGGTAGGAGCTCAACTACCAGTCTAAGAGAAGGGATTTCACATTCAATAGAAAGAATCAACTCCACACTGTGTACTAACTGAAAAGGAGAAAATATGATGGAAGTATTAACCGAGGTTTAGTATGCCTAAAGCGCAGGGTAAAGCATGAGATGTCAGTCATATTTGCTTTGGCTGACAATTTATGCAAAATGGTCTTGAGAGACTTGTTCACAACCTCTACTTATCCATTCTCCTGGGGATATTAAGGGGAAGAATGACCATGTTTAAACCATAGTTTCAATGCTAACTCTTTCATCATTTCATTCTAAAAGTGACTGCCATGATCAGTGACAATCTCACTCGGGATTTCAAACCTCACTATAATTTGATTGAACATGAAAAATTCAATAGTCTTATCATCAGATTTAATTGTAGGCATGGCCTCGACCCACTTAGTAAAGTATTCCATGACCACAATAATATGTTGATGCCCCCCAACCGAAGTTGGGTTGCAATCCACAAAATCCACACCCCACTTGGTGAAGGGACCGACAGTGATGACTAAGTGAAGAGGGGCTGGATGCGAGTGCATATTTCGATTGAACACCTGGAAAGGGTGACACTTTTTGACCGCTTCGACACAATATTTAAAAATAGACGACCAAAAATAATCGGATCGCAATATCTTCTAGGTTTTCGCAAGCCCGTATAGATGACCACCACAAGCCCCACTATGACAATAATTAAGAACAGACTTAGACTCTTCATGAGTCAAACAATGACGCACTATATTATCTATGCCTCGGTGATACAAAGTGTCATTGAATATAAGGTAATTCTTAGCTTGATATTGTATACACTATCGATCGTTTCTCGAAAGATGCTGAGAGAACTTCAAGGTTTGAAGGTAGATCAAGATGTCCATACCGGGGGTTTGAAGATGAGACAAGGAAATTTTTTTCATCCACAAATGAATCGACATGAATAACATCCTCATCTAACCAAGGGAAGTCCTATATTAACTCGGAAAAAACTAGCGATTTCTTGGATTTTGCTAAAGCAAAATCGAGATCAAACTCTTGAAAGATGACAATCCATTTATTATATTCCCCCCCTATGATACGTTTAGTAAGGATGTATTGAAATGGGTTGATATCAACAACTACAGTAGTTTTGCAAATCAATATATAGTGTCATAATATTTGAACTGCGTGTATGACCGCCAAAGCTAGCTTCTCAACATGAGAGTACTTGAGCTCAGGAACAACTAAGTTTCAACTAAGATAGTAAATGATGTGCTCATGGAGCTCATCATCTTCCTGAAATAAAACCATACCAACCATCCCTTCGGATGCGGTGATATAAATAAAGTAATATCTACTATAGTCTGTAGGCTTCAGTAGAGGTGTTGATACCAAGGATTTCTTAAGAGCATCAAAGGATTCCTGGGCTTGCTCATCCCATATAAATAGAGTGTCCTTCAAGAGACGCATGAAACCCTTAGTAATATTGGCATAGTTTACTATAAACCGACGTAAGAATTTATCTTTCCCCTATAAACCTTGAAGCTGACGAATGTTGCACGGGGGAGGAAATCGATGTATTGCCTCAACCTTTAAAGGATATACCATGATCCTAGTCTCAGAAACTAAGAATTATAAAAGACAACCAGACCTAATGCAAAAGATGCACTTATGAGGGTTTAAATGGATGAGATAATAGTGACATCTCTTAAAAACTAGTCGAAGGTGGGTAGAGTGATCCACTCTCTTGCAAGAGTGAGCAACAAGATCATCGAAGTAGGCTTAGACTATATGCTTGATATCGTGAAAAGAGAAGGTCATGGCTTGTTGGAAGGTTGCTCCGACGTTTTTAAGACCGAAAGGAATTTTCCAATATGCCAAAGTACCTAAAGGACAAATAAATGTCATCTTATGTTGATCCTCAGGTTTAATATGAATTTGATTGTATCTTGAAAATCCTCCCATAAAAGAAAAAACCTCACTTCCTTCACACTCATCTAGGATATAATCAATGAAAGGTGTCAGGAAGTTGTCTTTAGGACAAGCCTTATTCAGGTCTTGAAAATCCATACACACATGGATGGTTCCTTACCTCTTATTCATGGGAACGAGATTGGATACTCATTCAGTCAAGGGAACTGGGTAGATACAACCTGCATTAAACAGTTTCTCCACCTCTGCCTTAATAGAAGGGGCCTTGCTAGGATTAACAACTCTAAGTCATTTTCGAACATGTTTATCATCCAAGTAGTTTTTAATCTCATGTTCGACAATCTGAGGGTCGATTCCTGGCATATCTTTATATGACCAAGTGAATACATCTCAAAATTCTTTGAAGAGCTCAGTTTAGATCTGAATTTCTTCAGGCGAACAATCTGCATCGATATACACATTTTCAATTTTACCAGGAATACGAGAGATGTCGATCGTGATGGTAGTAAAAATACTTTCCATGTTTACTTCAACATAAATGTCGTGTGTATCAAGTGGAACTATGGTGTGACCAACTATCTCGCTCAAGGTAGATCTAAAATTGTCTTGTTCAATCCTAACAATATCTGGGAGGAAGTAAGAGCGATGATGCATATCATCCCATGGCCTATTTGAACCATTCATGGCCTTTATGATTGATTCATCTGAAGGTAAAGTATCATCGAGGAAATCATGTGAGCAATATGATGAAGTGGCCCATATGGGTTGGAGAACAAGATCCTCCTCGTCCGTCTGCGAGGGGACAAGATCTGGGTTGATAGTAGAGTCGATAACAACTTGATATGTTATCTATGCCACTGATAATGGAATTTCCATTCCAATATGTGACAGACCTTCACAAGACAAGGTCAGGGAAGGTAGAGTCCAAGGATAATTAAAATACGAAGTGTGGAAAGGAACGAACCTCATTGACGAAGCAGACCTACTGGACATGGCATATATATGATGAATTGGTGCCACAAAATCAAAGGTACCCATAAGGGAGGAATAAATTCAGACACCAATATGCTCAGTTGTCGGTTGAGAGTTTTCTATCATGGGGATGGAAGGTCCAACTGATGCATTAGGGCTAGCGTGCGCAAAGGAAAACTGATCGATCGTCATGATTTTCCCATCGTGAGTAAAACATAAAGTACAAAAAATGGACAATATGATTGCAGCCATAGCATAAGTCTAGCTACACCCTAGTAACAAGTTATATTCAAGGGGCACATCCACCACCTTAACATCCACCTCCATTGTATTTCCACCTAACTGGACCAGAAAGGTAGGAGGAATATAGTGGGGATGGAAAGAACAACCGTCAAATGCGGTCAACATAGTCGGAGATTGAGGGAGGGTTTGCGAGCCAATGGATTTCCAATAGGCTAGGGACATAACACATGTTGTAGCACCTTCATCAATAACAATATGTTTGATGGTATACTTTTAGTAATCCACATGTATTTGGAAGGCCACATGGTAAGGCAAGTGAGGTTGAACATCTGTAATGTCAAAATTGATAACCTTAGAGCCACAAGGGTCTAGAGATCCTAATGCAGATAACAAGAAATTCATATGTGAAGGACATGTCTGGAGTACCTCCAAAGCCGACATCGCACAAGGGGTTTGACCCAGATCCTCAATAATCGAGTAATTATGGGAAGCTCTAGCATTAGGCTTGTGGGTAGAGTGTTTGAGGACTCCTTTTGGAATACGAGACAGAGGCTCTGGATTTTCGATCTATAAAGGCGTCTCCGAACAAGAGGGAGAATATAGACCTAGAACAACTTGTGCAAAAATGTAGTCATGAGACTGAGTGGCTACATTAATATGAGACTTGACCATATTGAAGCATAGATGGTCACTGTCATGCACTGGTGGGTTTTGACTTCCACTTGCCGCATTTTCGGCATTAGAGGAGATCGATGACATTTTTTGATTATGCACAAAAGGGTTAGTCAACACATCGAGAGGTATATATAAAAGCCTCTCATCTTCCTCGATTTTGGGGCACAAGTGGGTAAGGTGATCATCAATACAAAGATTACAAGGGAATTTCACCTTCCGCTTCTCTTTATTGCCCTCACTAGCATTAACCTTCAATCTATCATTGTTAGTTTTGTCCTTTGTTTTATTATCATTATTCCTCCCACCCTTACGATTATTACCTTGTCCTTTCTTTTTATTCCCTCCTGGTTGTTGGTTACCATTTGGGTTGGTCAACGATTGCACATAATGCACATCTGCCAATTGAGTGGGAGTGGAGGACACAAACGAAGCTTGTCCTCCTACAGATTGGATTAGAGACAAATCTTTCAACTGTCTTGTCACCAAGTCTGTAGATGTAACATTCGCAGAGACTATAATGCCATCGACATGAGGCCCAAGATTTTTTCTAGGGTTGTAGTTTGACCTCAGTGCATCAGGAATAATTTCGTACAACATCCCAGACTGAGCATATATGAGATCTAACTGTTGGGATTTAAAAATTGCTTCTTCCTCAGATGTTGCCCCGGATGTAGAAACATCCTTCGAAATATAAGGTAGTAAAGACTTAAGAAACCATTCCAACATGAACTTTGGAGGAATGTAAGATTTTATCAACCTCTTCTGTCTATGCCACTCGTGGATGTGATTCGAGATATGGGCGGCTTTGTCCTGGTGGAGGGATGACAAAAGTTCTATGTCAACATTGTAACGAACCGAAAATTGGAAGTAGTTGAGGAACACTAAAACCATATTATTAAAATTCCCATATGTCCCCCCTGATAACTCTATGAACCAGTTCACTACAACCCCCATGAGGGTGCGTTGAAACAATATTAAACGAATAGAATCACCGTTAAGGGAATTGGAAGAGAACCAAAGATGGAAAGTAGTGACATGATCACTAAGATCCTCACCAGTCTTTCCCTCGAATTTTAGAATATCCGAAGGAATCTTGGTGGGGACAGGGGGCCATGTCGGGTCATGACGCACCAGGTCATTCATTAATCTTGATAAGTCTGGAAATTTGAGCATGGCCAGAAAAGGGAGAAGGGGTTGTGGTATCTATCCCCAAGCTCTTGGGAAAGATTGATGTTGGGGAATCACAACCCATCCAGGGTTATGGTATGCACCATGGCCTTGTCCATGGTTGTAAAACCCCCCTCCAAACTGATTCATAAGGGGTTGGTTGTGTTAGAAAAATAGGACCACAGAGAAATAAAAATAAAACAAATCCAGAAACAAAACACAAAAGACACACAATACAAGAGAGACACAGATTTACGTGGTTCATCTAGTGTGGGCTACGTCCACCAGAGAAATTGCTAGGTCCTTTCTTTATTATTATCTAGCAAATGAAGGGATACAACCTACATCAAAACCCGTTGTAACTTCCTCTTCTTTCTCTCACAGTATCCTCTCTTAGAATACAATACTTGCCACCACCATCCATAGCCGCGATACATTTCCCTCATAAAAGAGGGTTGCATTATAGGGAAAAAAACCCTAACATAATCTCTACCGTTAGATCTGCGACCTTATAATGAATGGTCTAGATTTACAATGAAATTACAATATACTTTTACAAGGCAATTTTTGCTTCGGGTGACGCTACCCCCGAACCCCCGCTGGGGGCCTGCTTGCCCCCAGACCCCCCAGCCGGGGGGATAGGCCCCCCAGACCCCGTAGAGGGGGTACCCTCCCTCTGCACTCCCCCACGTGGAAGAGTGTACATACTTCTGGGGTGTAAATACTTCATGGGGTATAAACACGGCTGAAAGCAAGGACCTCTGAATCAGGAAGATAATCAGGCTCCACAACCAACAATCTCCCACTTGGAGACTGATATCAACAACTCCACCGCTGTTGTATATGATGGACTCTGAACCTTCATTGACCTGGAAAATTTCTCATTTTCATCTTCATTCTTGAAGACCAACTGAAACTGAGCAAGAACTCAGTTTCTCCCTGGTTACTCCCTTTGTTAACATGTCTGCAGGATTTTGGCTAGTGTGTATCTTTTCCAGCTTCAATTGTC
>ML812020.1:85389-97365 GCA_009831015.1 Picea engelmannii
CTACTACATACAAAAGTAATGGAATTAGCAGTAATTCATAACTGCAATGGAATACATGATAATATTACTAGCATAAAAAACATGCATTTTAATTGAAATTAAGACACATGTATATACTTATATTTGAAACTGTAGTAACTCCACCAACAACGTGAAGACCTTGCACAAACCTCCCAGCCTTAGACCTCACTGCTCATCATGCTCAACAGTGTCACCCCTAAGCTGGGACTAAGCTCCACCCCCTAGCAGGGAGTCCTAGACTAGGCTAGGGTTACAGGAAAACTACACAGAGCAACCTAAAGGATTCTCTCTAGGAGACTTCTTACGCCCACTACTCACAAACTCTCATTCCCCACATGCATGTTCCACCTGGGAGTATACACCTTCATAAGCATAGTCCATCGGTGCTTCACCTCCCCTTTGGGCCTTGGCAACAGGCCGGATCATGAATTCTTAGAGCTCCGTCAGTGGTGTTGGACTCTCCCTGGAAGAAAACCACTCCCAGCAGACTCTCTCTCGTGGAGAGAGCTGCTCACAGGATTGAAACCCTGCCTCTTCTAACATGGGCCTTACAACCCAATTCTCCAACCAGTTTTAAACTCAATTCCTGCAATTTCAGGATAACTACAACAACAACAACTTTTGGTTATCTCACGGGTGACAACAGCAACAAGAAAAAATGGGTGTGCAAACAGGAAACGACAACATGCCACTAAAACACAACATGATTCAGGTAACACTCATTTGTAGGATGTGTGACAAGCAATTCACACAGAGGTCAAACACCAACTCAATAGTTCAGACACAGTGGTATCGATTTCTCAAGAAAATAACACCAACTTTAGGTTTTAGAGTTGCAGAAGGCTTACAGAACTCAGACACAGAGCTTTCTTGGTTCATTTAGATAGACGATAGAATGGGGAACCAACCCCCTCCATGACTCAATCTTTGGGTTAAATTGTATGTGCCTAGGCCGACACATGTCGCCCATGAGGTTTCATGTGCTCCATCAACATGCGTTCCCTTTTGCGCACGTTCCCCCTCCTAGGAACTTAGGATAAAAAAAAACATACATTTCATATAGTTTTTGGAATAATAATAAATTATTATTCCCAAGGACTTAATCCCCTAGGCTCAACACTTAGACTCTCTTTCCAACCTTTCATCCCCTTTTCCCTTACCCACCTTGTGGAAGCTTAGTCCCCCATCACTCTTTCTTCATGGTCGGTCTACACGCAGTGATGTTTATATATTATATTAATGATCTGCATAATTACATATACAAAATCAGGCTCCTAGCCCTAACACTTGGCTCCCAATCTAATAAACACATAAGCCTACTAGCTTATCAATACTCGGCTCACCAGCCTACAATACGTGATTTACAATTCATAAACATGATTGCAACATGGCTCGTCCTTGGGGATATTACAATCCCCTCTCCTTATTTTTTCACTGTCCTCAGTGCAACTCTTAACACAACATCAACAAGATTTTCAAAATCTTCAAAAATATGTGGGTATTCTACCTGCATAGAATCCTCATGTTCCCAAGTCGCGTCCTTAGGACCGTACCAGGTCCACTGGACTTTTACAAGCCCTATGGCTCGATTCTGGAGTTGTTTGCTTTTTTGGTCCAATATGTGCACATGATGCACTTGGAGGACACCTTCTTGCTCCACCTAAATCACATTCCAATCGATTACATGATTAACATCAAGTATATATTTCTTAAGCAATGAAACATGAAACACATTATGTACAATCATGGATGCATGTAATGCAAGAATATATGCAATTGGCCCAATCCTTTCTAGGATTTCAAATGGCCCACAAAATCTAGCTACCAACTTGGCGCAGTTTCCCAGATTCATAGAACTTCTATTAGCTTTTAATTTCAAGAAAACATGGTCACCCACTTTAAACTCTCTGTGGGTTATGTTCTTATAAACATAACTTTTCTTCCTGTCTTGGGCAACTTTCAAATTCTGCTTAATTTTTAGCATTTGTTCTTCCATTTCATTGAGAAATTCTGGCCCAACTACTGCCCTGTCAGCTGGATTATCCTAGCTTACTGGACTATTGCACTTTCTGCCATAAAGTGCTTCAAATGGGCTCATCTTCAATGATGCTTGATACTGATTGTTGTAGGCGAATTCTACCAAGTGCAGGTAGTCTTCTCATTTCGATGGTTTGTCCATCACAAACATCCTTAGTGTGCTTTCTATTACTCTGTTCACCCTCTCTGTCTGTCCATCAGACTCAGGATGATAAGTTGTACTAAAGTTCAGATTCGTTTTGAACCCTTTGAATAACCCTTTCCATAATTTTTAGGTGAATTTTGGGTCTCTGTCGAACATAATTGTCTTCGAAATTTCATGCAATTGTGAAACTTCCTTCATAAAGATATCAACAACATCCACTGCCTTGTGAGTAGTCTTTAACATAATGAAATGGGCATCTTTCGTAAGCTTGTTCACCACCACCATGATTGAATCATGCTGCTTGCTTGTTCTGGGCAATCTTGTGATGAAATCCATTGTCACTACTTCCCACTTCCACTCATGAATGGGTAAAGGTTGCAACAACCCTGCTGGGTGCCTATGCTCATCTTTAACCTTTTGGAATTCCATACATCTAGCGATGTATTCTGCAATCTCTTTCTTCATACCTAGCCAAAAGTAATGGATCTTGACTACTGCCACAGTTTTTTGATATCTAGGGTGCCCTTCATAAGTCAGATTATGCATTTCACGCAAAATCATAAGTTTCATGTCCTGGAAATTAGGTACATAAATTCTGTTCTTGTACAGAAGTGTTCCATTAGTTCTAAGATGATAATATTCCACTCCTTCTAGCATCTTACCTTGTTGTAGCTTCGCTACCAGTTCCCTATACTACAAGTCTGCGCTTGCAACTTCCAAAACTCCACCCTTTATATCGGTTTGATACATGCTAATGGTTGTAGCAAGTAATTCATGCACTCTCCTGTTGAGTGCATCAACCACTTTGTTTTCCTTCCTTTTGATATGCTTGATATCAAAATCATATTCACAGAGAAACTCCAACCACCTACTCTGTCTAGCGTCCAAGGTTGGCTGATCAAACAAATACTTCACCCCGTTATGGTCTATTCTCAGTTCAAACCTCCTTCCCATGAGATAATGCCTCCATTTCTTTAGAGCATGTACCATGGCTGCCAAATCCAAATCATGAGTTCCATAGTTCCTTTCATGCTCCTTCAACTTTCTGGATTCATAACAGACTATGAATCCATTTTGACTGAGGACTCCTCCTAGTCCTTCTTTGCATGCATCTGTGCACACCACAAAGTCTTCATTTGGATCTGCGATCCTCGTGATTGGAGCATTGGTTAACATTTTCTTCAATTGATGGAAGCTTCTGTCATAATCCTCTGTCAACTGAAACTTCTTCTCCTTCCTTTGCAAGGAAGTGATTGGGTGAGCTATCCTTGAGAACCCTGCAATAAACCTTCTGTAATAACCAGCTAGAACCATAAAGGATCTGACTTCTGTCACATTCTTTGGTGTTGACCCTTCTCTAATGGCCTCAATCTTTTCAGGGTCTACAACTATCCCATCCTTCGAAATAATATGCCCCAAGGAATGGATTTACTCTTGATAAAAAGAGCATTTTCTCAACTTGGCATACAATTGGTGCTCTCTTAGAAATTTCAACACCATCCTCGTATGCTTCTCATGCTCTCCCTTCGAATTGGAATACACTACAATGTCGTCTAAAAAGACTATGAAAAACTTGTCTAGATAGTCCTTGAATACACCATTCATTAAGCACATAAAAACAACGGGTGCATTTGAGAACCCAAATGGCACCACTGTGAATTCATAGTGACCATACCTTGTTCTAAAGGTGGTCTTATTGATGTCTTCATCCTTTATCCTTACCTAGTGATATCTCGATTTGAGATCTATGTTCGAAAATATCTTCACATCCTTCAACTCACCGAAGAGGTCATCAATCCTCAACAGAGGATACTTGTTCTTAACAATTACTTTGTTTAACTGTCTAAAATCAGTACACAACCTCAACATTCTATCCTTGTTCTTCACGAACAGACCAGGGCTCCCCAAGGTGACACACTTGGGCATATGTAACCCTTCTTCAGAATCTCTTCAAGCTGCAATTGCAACTCTTTCAGCTCTGGCGTACTCATTCTGTAAGGATATTTCGACACTGGAGCTGCTCTAGGAATCAAGTTTACAGATAAATAAATATCTCTATTCAGAGGTAGTTTGGATACCTCCTGAAATACATCTTCAAACTCTTTTATTACCACATGATCTCTAATATTTGAGACTTCATCCCTAGATGCTTCCTCCACATGGGCTACAAATAATTGACAACCTTTTTTGTAGCACTTCTTCAGCTGCATCGCTGAGATTTCTCTAATAGCAACAACTCTAGGAATTCCTTGGATTGTTTTCCAATTCTCTTCCTCATCCAGGCAAGTGAATTCTTTGTTACGACAGTCCAAGATGGCATGGTGCTGGTCCAACCAGTCCATCCCAATTAGACATTCATAAGAACCTAAAGGCAAAACATTCAATTCATCCTTTGTGCTCAGTCCATTCATGTCCATAGGATAAGACTTAACCAACTTAGTGACTTTCCTCTTGGTTCCTATAGCCAGTTGCACTAACCAAGAATTTTCATGTTTTCTCCTCGACAAATGAAAACTTTACACCACTCTAGGATCTATATAATTATGTCTATCCCCTGAATCAATTAAAATAGTAAATGGTAGGTTGTTGATCATACCTTCTACTTCAATCATGTGTGATTGAAATTCAGCTTGCTTGTTGTCCAGGGTTGCATAGATCCTTGGAATTTTACTGCCCATGTCCTCCACTGTTTCATCTTGCTAAAAATTATGGACAACTCTCACTTTGCCATTTTTGTGGGGACAATCTCTGTACTTATGGTTTCCCTGACAACCCCAACACCGAATGAGCATCTATCTTGGCCTTTGTTCTCCTACGTCCACCATTCTTGGCTCTCTAAATGATGACTATCCTTGAGGACTGTTTCTGAAAAAGGGAGGTTTGCTTTCCTTCTGTCTTTTCTCTTTCTTAAACTTCTTCTGGTCATCCCAAGCCTTCCGAAAGGTAGGATTTTCTCTTTCTTTTTCATATAAGCATTTCTCTCTTCTTATCGTTTCTTCCATGGTCTTGGGGTCATCATACTGGATCTTGTCCCCAATGGAAGGTGGCAGTCCACTCAAATACCTTTGAATCTTGACAGTTTCCTCTTTGATGAACGACACATACTTCAACAATTCAAAAAATCTTCGTTCATATTCATCAATGGTCATGTTTCCTAGCTTGAGTTCAAATAAATCCTTCATCTTTATGTCATAATATCTCTTAGTAAAGTACTTCTTCTCGAAATACCTCTTGAATTCTTTCCAAGTGATATCTTTCTCTCTAATGTGTTGCACCTGCACTAGTTGATCCCACTACATGGATGCTTTTCCTTTCAGTTGATACATCACAATTATTCCTTCTACATGAGAGGAATAATTGTGCAGTTGGAAGTATTTCCTCATACAAAGCAACCATTTTTCAACCTCTTCCTCCTTATATTCTCCATCAAATGTAGGAGGCTTAATCTTGTTCATCTATCCCTTCAATTCATCTACTCCAGACCTCCTATGCTTTCTGATAGGAGATGGGCTTGAACTACTGTGTGCTTCCTTACCAGATTGCTTTGGGGAGCGACGACGATGTCTACTAACACTACTTGATCTTCTTTTCCTCTCAGGGGTCCTCTGACTCTCTGTTTTTCTTGAGTCACTGTCCTTGTAAAAATTCTTTTCGATCCTATCCAGGCTCCGTATCAACTTCAAGTTGAATTCTCTCTATTGATCCCTGGCTTTCATGAGCTTTCTGTTATTATCTTGGCGAGCCTGGGAATCCTTCTATAATATTTCAATGATTTTCATCATGTGCCCTTCTTTATCCATCTATTTTCTGTACCCATTGGATTTTGATCCTTGAACTCCCAAATGAACATCCATCCCTTTAGCTTCATTCTCTAAACTGGGAGAATTTTGTGCTTTCCCCATTTCTTTTCCCTCTGTGGCAACTCTAAATAGTTCAGGCACTCGTTAAAATTATGCAAACACAACATGCATACAACCAAAATTTTTCAGGTCATTGTTCCTTAACAAATCCCACAACATTCATAAACAACTTGATTCAAGAAAACATTTAGTTTCCAAGAATTTTCCGATCTCTACTTGACTCTTTAGTGAACTTGGGCCTTAGTCCCTTTCTCTTAGTTTTCCAACCCCACACGACCATGGTTCATGACCAAGTTCTAGATCTTTGAGATTCTCTCATCGAGACTTCGGGGTTTCGGGTTTTGGGGTTTCAGACTTGTAGGCTCCCACACTTGCTTCCCTCTCCAACTCTCGACTTTCAAACTTTCGACCTTTCTAGCCTTCGGGCCCACAACACAGCTGTAACCAACCATGGTGGTGACATGCGGTGTACTTAAGAAGGTCCACGTTACCTCAGGTGATGTCGTCTAACCCTATTGCATCTAATTTTCCTTCGGGGCCCACTGGCACGTGGCACAAATACCATGGGTCCAGATCCATCCAAGTGACGTCAACTCGAACCACTACTTTGTCTCTTTGGGATTTCATGATTTCGAGCTTCGGGAGTTTGTACACCAGCACATCCCACTTCTCCCAATAGCCTAACTCTCAAAATTTCTCTCTTCTCTTATGCTCGATCCAACATATGAGATCTTTTTCCTATATCTATGGTGTAGATCTTCTCAGGACTTCGGAGTTTTAGGTTTTGGGGTTTTGTGTCTCAGCGCACGCTTCTTTTCCTGATAGCCGAACTCCCAAAAGGATTCTCGGATATCCTCCCAACACCTTCTCCAGATCTAATGGTCGTAAAGGTGTTTCCTTTCTTTCCGAATAGATCCTTCGGCTCCAACATCCAAAGTGTTGAGTGCCCTCTCTCTCTGTGGTCAAATACCACACCGACTGTGGTTTTATTCTACTGTTACTCCTCCTGATCTTTGTAACATGGCCAATGTAACTCCTTGGCACTCAGAAACAATCTAAGGTTTGAAAGTAGTCCTCTAGACACAATTTCCTCTCGAAACCTTGGGATCTAATACCATATTGTAACATCCCTGGCCGTCAACCCACTTTTCGGGCAATGCTACCACGTGGAATAACACTTATATATATATATATATATATATATATATATATATATATATATAACATGCATATTAAATCTAATTAACAGATTTAACTGAACAACATAGAGTAATCACAAGACTACTGCTACATACATAAGTAATGGAATTAACAATAATTCATAACTGCAATGGAATACATGATAATATTACTAGCATCACATACATGCATTTTAATTGAAATTAAGACATATGCATATACTTATCTTTGAAATTGTAGTAACTCCACCAACCACGTGCATACCTTCCACAAACCTCCCAACCTTAGACCTCACTGCTCATCATGCTCAATAGTGGGTCACCCCTGAGCTGGGACTAAGCTTCACCTCGGGCAGGGAATCCTAGACTAGGCTGGGGTTACAGGAAAATTGCACAGAGCAACCAAAAGGATTCTCTCCAGGAGCCTTCTTACGCCCACTACTCATGGACTCTCATTCCCGACATGCCTGTTCCGCCCAGGAGTATACACCTTCACAAGCACAGTCCATCAGTGCTTCACCTCCCCTCTGGGCCTTGGCAACAGGCCAAATCGTGAATTCTCAGAGCTCTATAGTTGGTGCTGGACTCTCCCTGGAAGAAAACCACTCCCAACAGCGTTTCTCTCCTGGAGAGAGCTTCTCACAGACCTGGAAACCTACCTCTTCTACCATGGGCCTAATAAACCGGTTCTCCAACCAGTTTTTAACTAAATTCCCGCAAGTTCAGGATAACAACAACAACAACAACTTTTGGCTATCTCACGGGTGACAATAGCAACAGGAAAAACAGGATGTGAAAATAGGAAACGACAATAGGCCACTAAAACACAACACAGTTCAGGTAACACTCGTTTGCAGGATGCGTGACAAGCAATTCATGTAGAGGTCAAACATCGACTCAACGGTTTAGACACAGTGGTATCGGTTTCTCAAGAAAATAACATCGGCTTCAAGTTTTAGAGCTACAAAAGGCTTACAGAACTCAGACGCATAGCTTTCTCAGTTTAGTCAGACAGACGACAGAATGGGGAACCAACTCCCTCCATGGCTCAATATTTGGGTTAAATTGCATGTTCCTAGGCTGACACATGTCTCCCATGAGGTTGCATGCGCTCTATCATCATGTGTTCCCTTTTGCACACGTTCCCCCTCCTAGGAACTTAGGATAAAAAAAAAACATACATTTCACATAGTTTTTGGAATAATAATAAATAATTATTCCCAAGGACTTAAGCCCCAGGCTGAACACTTAGCCTCTCTTTCCAACCTTTCATCCCCTTTTCCCTTACCCACCTTGTGGAAGCTTAGTCCCCCATCACTCTTTGTTCGTCGTCGGCCTGCACGTAGCGATGTTTATATATTATATTAATGATCTACATAATTACATATACAAAATCAGGCTCTTGGCCCTAACACTTAGGCTCCCGGCCTAATAAACATATAATCCTACCAACTTATCAATACTCAACTCACCAGCCTACAATACGTGGTTTACAATTCATAAACATGATTACAACAGGGCCCATCCTTGGATATATTACATTGTTCACCATCAAGAATAAGATATGTTCATTGTTGTATCCCCAAGGAAGATAATTCGTTTCTCCTCTCATTGGAAACAACGCCAAAATATGTTAGCACTAGAATATGTTTCTTGACTGCAAGAGAAACATCGCTAACACATCTCAATGATAACTTTTGTGTATTGGTGGATCATGTTAACTGGGGTTTTGGATTTTCAACTCAAAGATTATTCTCAGACTAATACACTACGTCCATGAAAAGAAGGAAAGTGAACCCAATAATCATATATTTTGGATTAAAGGTGAAAGAAGGAAGAATGGGAGAAACACAAATGTGAATATATCAATATCACAACTTGTTCAATTAATAAATCCACAAGACTGAATATTCATTAACCATAAATAATTTCCAATTAAGAACAGAGATACTTGAATGAGACTTATGAGATACGAGAAATCACAGTAAATTCTTTACCTCTCAAGAATTTGTAAAACATTGACCATCAATATATTCTACACTAGCAATCATCACATTCAAATAAGCAGTAACAGAGGTGAACACATAAGAAAGGCACACTCTGATTTTTGAATTCACTAGAATATTCAGTAATGAAACATAGATGTATAAGATTGGATTTCTAAATACAAAGATAAAGCTTTGAGATTAATTGCTAAAACCCATAACTGAACCCCCCCATTCTCTATATTATGTTTCAATTATTTGACGAAATTATAATCATATGATTTTTTACTATTTTTTGGAAACAAATCTATCCATAATTCCAAAATAGAATAAATCTCAGATTTTGCAAGAAATAAGGAACTGTTGGGGTAAAACTCCCTTGAATCTGGAAATAATATTGTCTATTGATCTTCATCCTTGAAATGCATTGCCACCTCCATGTTGACTAGGTGTTCCATTTGGTATTGGTTGAATTCAAAACGGCTCAAACATAAAATCTGGGTTGAACCATTTTTTTTTAAATGTAGATCTCTCTCAAATTGTTCCTTATTTCAAGAGTCTTCCCAATATGCACCTAATTGGTCTCGTTCTAAGAAAAACCCATGTCTCGAATTTGGCATATTCATCACTATTTGCTCGAAAATTGTGCCCATTTTGTTTTTCTTGGAAATTGACCTGAATGATTGATACTCGAAGAGGCATTAGAAGTAAATAATCCTCTCCTCCACAACAGGTAAGGTTTTCAATTCCCTCAACAATTTGCAGTTGGAATCTTTCAAATGGTGTCCTTGAATATCTCCAATTATATGAGTCTGCTCTATTTGATTTTTTATATAAGTGGAGGATAGTGAATAACTAGAGACCTTGTCTATATTTTAAAGTTGACTATGGTGCATATTACTTGATTGATGTATATGTAATCTACCAAAATGCATTGGAAATCAATTGTTGAATATTTTTACCAATTTTTTAATAGTTGTTCCTCTTTATACAAATGTTGGATCGGTGCTAATGTTCTGATGATTTTACCAAAATTTGAGTAGTATAAATAAAATGCTCCATATCCTTTGCTGCCACCTGTAGTTGATATTTTATCATACCCTGCCATCTGATTTGGTTATGTGTGTAAAAGACACATTCAACCAAATCTAAATATTTAAACCAAAACAACATTTTGAACTTGATGTTGTGTAAACCCTTCCATGTTATAACATTAATAATCAAGGGTTATGCACAACCCATGTAGCTCTTGCCATGTATCCAAAATGATTGCTTCACTTGGTTTTTGTGATCTTGTCATTATCAAGAACATTCCTGCAAATACTAGTTTTTATGGACATTGGGTGTTCAATTTGACCTCTGGTGGGTAGCTTGTGAAACTGAGCTTTAATGTTTGGGATATAATACTTCATTTGATGCCAATAATGCGTTATAAAAGGTAACTCTTTTCATTTTCCAGATTGTACTATATTGCTTCCTTAGGGAGAGTGTTCTAATTGTCAAGCTTGAATTTTTATCATACTCTCTTTTATGTCTTTCATTCTTCCAAGACATACATTCAAAATTTTCTTCTCTCAAGTCTATCAAATCATCCTGGTTGCTTTGATTGCATTTCTACCCAACTCTAGTACCTCCTTTATATGGCATGTGAACCCATTTATGTCTACGCAATCTATAAATATCATTTCTTCAGTTCTTAAATGCATGAGAAAAAGTCTGGGTATTTTGATCTTCAATTCCATCTCAGTACCCTTGCATTTCCCAAGTAACTTTCTTGGTTGTCAATCCATCCATATCATATTCACCCAATGTTATTGTAATTAATGTGAACACACATTGAACTCATTATTAAAGGAAGATTCGGCTTTTGTTAAGAAACTTTTGGTATAGAGTTCTCAAAAATAACTTGTGGTTTATATTTCAAATGCTTTGGAACAGAAGGTTGCTTTTGATGTTAAGAATTCACTCAACCCGACAACTTCTTATCTCATTTAATGGCATTAAAATTCACTGGACAAATGGGCTTGCCAAACAGATACACAATTTTGTGGTTCCATCAAATGATCAAACCCTGGGAAGTCAATTTATTGCCGACATTTCTCTTGATATTTTCACTTGGTATTTGTATTTCTCACCT
Organism: Picea engelmannii; assembly: GCA_009831015.1. NCBI lineage: Eukaryota > Viridiplantae > Streptophyta > Pinopsida > Pinales > Pinaceae > Picea > Picea engelmannii. The sequence goes on from ML812020.1 coordinate 96,753, forward strand.
ATTGTGTGCACAAAATACGTGGTCAACTCTTTCTCAGGTCGCATAACTATCATATTTCATATGTACAAACTTATAATAACCTTTTAAACAAATCATTAACTAAGGTTTGCATGAATTACTTGGTATTCGTAAAGTAGAAATACTATAACCTTTAATTATCCTTTTAACCCTAATGAAGAACTTCTGGTAGCGACAATTCACTACTGGATGTTTAAAATTTCAACAAAGGTAATGACACTTAAACTTGCAACTCTGATGTTGGGAAGCCAAGATTTTTATAGAACAAAATGAATTTTTGACCCGACTGTGACTCATGGAATACACTTTTTGAGTCTCATTACAAACTTTTGTAAATGTTTAGAATAGACTAGACCATACCAAAAAAAACTGACTCAAAAAGACAATACCGACCCAATAAAATTTTAGAGAAGGTGAGAAATTTTTTTACTTATGCAAATTAGGTGCTAACATATGTTAATGTTTATGCTATTATTATAGTTCTTTGCATTTCATAAAGATAAGAGCATAATAACCACAAGATCACTGAGAAATACACATCCACAATAGACACAACATTTATCCTGGGAAACCCTCTAGGGGAAGAAAACCCAGC
>ML812020.1:103512-127738 GCA_009831015.1 Picea engelmannii
AATTACCGACTTGATTAATCCTCAATGGGGATTAATCTAATAATAAAAATAATAATAATGACATGATTAATCCACAATGGGGATTTAATCCAATAACAAAATAATAAGAATGCTCTTCGCAGTTACATTATTTCAACAACATATAGCATCAATTTAGTTTATTTTTATATTTTAATTCATCTAAGAACATTCAGTTCTTATAGTCATATTTAGATAGTATATTTAGTTGGCAACCAGGCCAATATATTGGTCTGAAACGCCACCCAAAATGAGAGTGAGTCGTTCTCCCTTACCTGATTGAACGAGCCTTTTGGAATCATCAACACCTAGCAACTCCATTGAGGGTGATTCCCTCACTTTCCTTTGATGATCCAATATTGATCATCTGGAAAATCCATAAATTCCAAGGAGGTACACTAACCCACCTAAGACCTACAAGAAAAGGATTCCCCATAACTCTCATGTAGTATAATCATTGTTTGGTGGAAACCTTCCTTTGAATACAATGGTTAGACCTAAGCTCAGACTCAGACTCAAGCTCAAACTCAAAAGAAATGGATATCTAGACTCTTTAATCATTTGGAAATGTCATCCATCCCAGGTTACCCCTAACAGATGCCTGCCAAGTATGAGAAGTGGCTACGCAATTTCTCTGTCAATGACGTGACAAATGCTGAAGAGCATATGATTAATTTTTGGGCCTTCTTTCAACTAAATCTAGTATATGACAAGGCTAAATATTTGGTGATGAAAATTTTCTCTGTCACTCTTCATGACGCTGCTAGAATATGGTATGATAGTCTCCCTAATAAGAGAATTAAAACCATGGATCAATTAGAGGAAACCTTTCTCAAAATGTGGAGTGTCAAAGAATATCCAAACATGTTGTTGACACAACTTACTAAGATCATGAATTTTGAAAATGAGAATGTTAAATAGTTTCATGAAAAATTTGAGAGTTTGCTTCAACAAATACCTAAGAGTCGTCATCCTGGAGGATATTATATTCTCTTCCTCTATATTAAGGCTTATCAGGAGTAGTTTGGATTCTTTCTCAAGGACAAAGATCCAAAATCCATTCAACAAGCCCATGAAATGATACAAATATTGAGTCCAATCTTTCATCATGCAAGGTAGAACCTTTTTATGCCCTGAGAGATAGAACTGATATCAAACCCAAGGTAGTGAACAATGTCGAACCGACCCAAGATGTTATTGGTGCATTGACATGAATTGAAGATACCATGAATGATATAGAAAGAATTCATACCTTGATGATGAACAAAATAACTATTTTGGAAAGGGAACAAGAACAAGATCCTAATCCCCCTTTCAAAGGACATCCTCAAAATCCTGGACAAGGATTTAAACCTCATAATGAGAAAAAGGTTCCCAACACTCTTTCCCCCCTCAAAAATTGTAGAAGAGTCTCCTTGGTGTTTTACATGTAGGGATGCACATTGGGAGCATGAATTCCCAATGAACAATGGGGAACCTAGTCAAATGAATACTTTAAGTACCATGAACCACATTTTTTCCATGTCTCCCCAAGCACACCCCAACATTACACCTGAACAACATGAGGAAGGCAAGAGAGAAGAAACTAGAAGGGCTAGGATGGAAGTCATAAACAACCGAGATGAGGAGTCAAGGGAGAAACTTAAGAAGAAAGACTTAAAAGTGTACACAAGAAAAAACTGAGCAACTCTAATCCCTCCAACCGATCCTAAGCTTCTCAAAAAAATATTCCTCCTCCACCAGTAAGTAGGCTTCTTCCTAACCTTAATTTTCCAAATACAAATGATGTTGACTTGGACATTGATTTTTTATAGTGTCTTGGCGAAGATCAAGATAATAGTGCCTCTAAAGGAAATTATTAAGATTCCTTCAATGAGAAGTAGGTTTCAGAGATTCTACAAGATATCAAGTGAACATGTGGACCATCCTATAAAGGTGCAAGCTAATCATTTCAAGATGAAATATGATGAGAACCCACCATTATTCATGACATTGAAAGTTAACAATAAGCTCTTGAATAATTGCATGCTTGACTCAGATGTAGGTGTAAACATGATGTACTTAAAGGTAATGAGGCAACATGGTTTGGAAACCACGAGTCCTAACATAAATGCATGCAGAATTGAATCCAGTCCATTCCCACTCACGTTGTGGTAGAAAATGTGAGAGTCCTCCTTTCTCGATATCTTGATATAGTTCTCCTAATAGACATTGTGGTTGTAGATGTCCCTGATGTATGGGGAATTATATTGTCTAGGAAAATTATTGCAATGTTGGGTGACACATTGTAAATGGATTTGACTGGCATTCACCTACCCATGGATGATGGTACTTATTCTAACCTACCCAACATGCCCATGACAAATACTCATGTTGAATAAATTGACATTGACTCTGAGATAGAAGAAGTTCCTAAAGTAACCAATCAACCTCTTCTTGATTTTCCCCCGGATGATTTACCTTTTTCTAAGGAAGAGGACTTTAATACTATCGAATGACCAAAGAAGTAATAATACCAATAGTTATTAGACAGGTATAAGGATAATGAAGTGGTCTTAGTCAAAGTGATAAATAAAGCATATAAAGACTTTTTTATTAGACCAAGCCAAGATGATGTCCTTACTAAAGAACTCCACCCCCCTCCCTCAAGAAAGTACACGAGAGTAATACAAGAAGCAATGGATTTCAAAGGGAGGGATTACAAACAAGGAGATATGGTTTTGATATGGGATACAAAAATGGGCCAAACCAATACCCATAAGGAATCCAAGAAATATTGGCTAGGTCCATTCAAAGTTGGAAGGAAATTTGTTGATGAATCTTATTACCTATCCACAATGCAGTGAAGGAAGCATCCATTACCAGTTAGTAGGAATCTTCTCAAGCCCCATTGTAGGAAGGAAACTTGACTCTTCTGACTAGCATAGATTAGAGTAGGTAGGTTAGGGTAGGAATTTGTATCGTGCATTGCATTGTATATTTGTTGCATCTTGCATATCATGGTAGATAGTTTAAATTTTCTTGCATTTGCATACATGATTATGATTCACATATTTTTTTGTTTCATCATTACATATTGTTATATTTTTCATTCTCATATTGATATGTTGGAATAAAAATGTCAAAATTTATCTTTCAAGTTTTTCTTTAAATGTTACTGGTTTTTCATATGAACAAGGGGTGAGTTACACCACCCTTCAACATCACAATAATTTATTTTTTTCAGTGTGTGTAGGCACAAGTCACACCAGGACATGCTAAGGTCCTCATGCGCTCTATGGTGAGCACATGTCCCCATGTAGGAGCTAGATATTACCCCCCCAAGATAGGGGTAACTAAGGATATCATGTCTCAAGGCCCACAGGTAGTAGAAATGGAGTGTCGAGAGTCAAATCAACCATCAGAGCCCACAAGTCCCCTCCCATTCATGATTTCCGCATAATTCATCACCCACAGTAGAGAAACATCCACTACATCAGCTTCTTCCAAGAAGACAATGGGTATTTCTTCATGAGGTAATAAGTATGGTATCGTGGTAAGTGTCATTTTAATATTTGAGGCATTTGAGCCCGCCGCAAATAATCCTTTCTTGATTATGGAACATTTTCTTGGAAATTACACCTTTTTCCTAGTTTCACCTTGGTGAGTAACATGGTCTCCTAGTAAGTAGGTCACCCTCGGGAAAAGGTGTGCTAATGGATGGTCCTTTGAAGATTAATCCTACCATTCCTACTCATACTTACCACTTCCCATTTTTCTTTCCCTTCCATCTCCTCATCTTGTAGGTTTTCAGGTTCATTGACCCAAGAAAGGATTGTACCTCATTTCATGGGAAGAAGGGGATAAATACCCAGAGGTGTTGTAGATGGAAAAAGATAAAATCCAATCATTATCCTTGTAGATTCTCTCCCTAAGGTCATGAGAGAAATGAAAATCTACTCCATAAAATTCAAGGACCTTCTAAACACATAATAAATAAATGTCTTGCTTGTTGAGGGAATGCTTTTGCAGTGTCTTTTACTTTTCATTGCATATGGAAATCAATAAGTTCCTAGCTTCAAGTGGCATTGTGGTTCTCTTTAATTTCCATTGCACATAGTACTCAATGTTTGGAATTTAATAAATTAAATTTCAAGGGCTTGGAAAAAGGTTGCATTGCAAATGAAGGTGCAACACACCCTCTACAAAGGCACCCATTGATGAGACAATACAAACCCTTGTATGTCAAGAACCCCATGCCTAGAAGTATTGTCACAAATGCACCACACACTGACTACATGCCTTATATAGGTTTCTCTTGGGATACATCCCTTGACTTGGGGATTGGCCTACCCAATAGGGCACCATGACACCCCTCCCATACCTAAATTAGGCAAAACTTATAAGGTCTTTGAGAATTTGTTTAATTTGAAAAGGGTGGCTTGATGCATATGTTTGGGTGGTTATTGTATTAGATATGAATTAATTGACATGATATTGGTGATCCAAGTGGATATCAGTGGCCACCACCTTTTCCAACTGGCTCAAAATAGTTTTCTGGCAATTTTGGCAATTTACTATTTTTAGCAGTTTTAACTTTCGGGCCATTTTGAGGGCCTAAATGAAGGTTTTTCGGGATAAAACCTCTCAATTATAGACAAAGACATGATTGATCCCCCCAAAATGAATCTCCTCGACGATACCTTTCCAACGGGATATCATGCACCTAAAACGGAGATCGTATGCAAAAGTTACGACCCCGGGAAGTTGATGTACTAACTTACCCAAACGAGGCCCACCTAACTTTTGGCACTTCATCTCCTAGGGTTAGGTTTTTGAATGTCTAGGGTTTTTGGCATTCCCATTTATTGTAAAAATTCCTTCAGAGCCTCATTGTAATCATCTTGTGAATGAGCGCAACCGTCACATCTCTTCTCAGAGATAAGTCGCCACCATTCCAACAAGCTTGTTTTCCACTGCATTTTACAGTTTCAACTTATTTCCTTATTGGATAGAAAACCATTTTATTGTATCTCTGTTATTTTTTGCTAAGAATATTTTAATAATATGTATTCATTTCGTTCTGCTCATAGAATCCGGATCAATTGGTGACTTGTGAACCATTGGAGGGTGTACTTGTTTCTTTTTGCAAGACTTTTCCCATAGGATGGATGCTAGACCCCATGTCTAGGGAATCATTTGATGAAGAACATTGCACCTTAAAGATGGTGTTAGGTACCATATCTATTATAATAGCATAAGAAGAAATATTGCAGTGAATAACGATGGATTCAACAATGGAAAATAGAAATATTGTAGAGAATAACAACAGAACAACAAAATAGATGGATCCACAACACCAGAATAATACCTTTATTGAAAGGAAACAATGTTCACTTGCCTCTTCGAGGGGGAAACATCCAGCAGAGAATATCTATATTACAATTATTCTCAATACAAGACCCTATGATACCTTCTAATCTTATTTATACTAATTCTATCTTCTAAAGAACATTCTAGAGGAAGATCTTTCTAGAAGCAGAAGCTTCTATTAGGTCTTCTTACATTGGCGTGTTCATATTTATTAAATAGGCCTTATTAACTAGTATCGACCTTTATTACATGCAAATATATTATTCTACCTACATGAGAAGTTAGGGGGTTACGTCCCTAACATGCCCTCCACCTTGAAGAATAACCCTGTCCTCAAGGCTTGAGATGAGGAGATTCCTGGAGAATAGTGGCCGGCTCCCAGGTGGCATCTTCTGGAGTTTTTTCTTTCCACTGCACTAACACCTCCTTTATGGTGCGCTGACGGAGACGGTCATGCTAGTCCAAGACTGGTTGTGGCTGCAACCTGATGGAACCTTCAACATCCAACTCAGGAAGATTGGTTTGAGTTTGGAACTTAGTTCCAATCACCTTATTTAAGCACGAGACATGAAAAATAGGATGGATATTAGAATGACTAGGCAGAGCTAACTGATAGTACACCGGACCCACACATTTGAAAATTGTATAAGGACCATACAATTTGAGATAAAGCTTCTGACAGTGTTCAAATTTGAGTGAATTCTGGTTGTAAGGATGTATATGAAGAAACACCTGGTCTCATGCAACAAATTGGTGTTTTGAATGTCCTTTATTTTCTTGTTGTTTCATACGATTATGAGCCATGACCAAATTGTCTTTGAGAGCACAAAGAATGGCAACACAGACTATAAGAGTTTTTCCAACCTCCTGAATCTTTGAGACCCCTGGTATGTAGGAAAGAACTGACAACGGATTTTTTCCGTATACTTCTTCAAAAGGAGTCATGCAAGTAGAAGTATGGTAAGATGTGTTATACCACCATTCAACTAGGGGTAATCATTGAGCCCAATGATGTTGTCGCTCAGATGAAAAACACCTCAAATATGTTTCCAAAAACTTGTTAACAACTTAAGCATAGCCATTAGTCTGGGGGTCATAAGAAGTACTGAGATGTAATTGTGTGCCCTGAGCCTAAATAATTCTTTCCCAAAATTGTTGGTGAAATTGGGATGTTGGTTAGATACAATAGAATGAGGCATGCCATGAAGCTTGAAAATATGATCCATGAAAATCTAAGCCATTGTGGATGATGTGAATGGGTTTTGAAGAGCTAAAAAATGAGCATATTTGGAAAGGAGATCAACTACCACCATGATGAATGACTTATTTCCAGATTTAGGTAATCCCACAATGAAATTCATAGAAATGTCCCTTCAAATAGTTGGTGGAATCAAGAGTGGTTGTAGTTTGCCCAGAGCTTTGACAATTCTTCCCTTGTTGTGTTTACAGACATCACATTCATCCACAAAGGTGAGGATGTCTTGTTTCATACCATCCCAGAGAAAAAGAACGTTTAACTTGTTCATAGGTTTTGGTAAACTTGGAATGCCCTACTGTGGGTGAAGCATGAAGATTAGAAAGCACTGTGGATTTAAGTTGCGACTAGTGGCTTAAATAAAGTTGGCCTTTGTAACGAAGCTCTTCATTGTGCCAATAGTACACTAGAGAAACTGGAGAACTGTCTTTCAATTGTTGGATCAGTTGATAAGTTTTTGGGTCTTGCAGCCATTCCTAGAGAACAACTTGGAGCCAATATGCCACAATGAAGGAGAGGGAAAAAGGGGATCCTTCTTCTTCGTACTTTCTGGACAGAGCGTCAGCCACTACATTTTCTTTTCCGTTCTTATAAATGATCTCATAATCATAGCCAAATAGCTTGGTCACCCATTTGTGTTTCTCCTAGGATGAAATCCTCTGTTATAGGAAATACTTGAGGCTCCGATGGTCTATTTTAATTTGGAAGCATTTCCCCAATAGATAAGGACGTCAGAGATCCACAACATGTAGAATATACAACATTTCCTTTTCAGAGATTGATTGGCCAAGATGTTTCTCTGAGAGTTGTTTTCTAGTGAAGGCCAAGGGCCTACCCTCTTGCATGAGTACTGCTCCAATTCCTTTCCTAGAGGCATCACATTCGAGGAAAAAAGAATTTGTGAAGTCAGGAAGGGACAAGACAGGATTTATGCACATGGATTCTTTCAATGCTTAGAATGATTGATCAGCTGTTGGAGTCCAAGTGAAAGCATTATTTTTTAGGAGAGTAGTAAGAGGTGCTGCAATTTTTCCATAATTCTTAACAAACTTGCTATAATATCCTGTTAAACCCAGAAAACCACACAAGGTATTGAGAGTTTTTGGGCACGACCAATCCTGCATAGCTTCAATTTTCTTAGGATCCACCCTTACATCATCCTTTATGACAATATGACCCAAGTACTCCACATCTGAAGCTCCAAAGTAAAATTTATATTTCTTGAGAAAAAAATTGTGCTAAGAGACTAGACTGAGAACTTTATCCACATGGGTAAGATGTTTTGTCCAGGTTTTACTATAGATGAGAATACAATCAAAGAAAACTAGGACAAAATGACAGAGAAAAGGACGAAAAACATGGTTCATGAGACTTTGGAAAGTGGAGGTAGAACTAAACACGCCAAACGACATGAACAAGAATTCATAGTGACCCTCATGAGCACGAAAATCATTCTTAGGAATGTCTTCCTATTGCATATGTATCTGGTGGTAGCCGGAACGGAGATCAAGTTTAGTAAAGTACTGAGCACAACTTAATTCATCCAAGATATCATCAATGATAGGAATGGGAAATTTTTCTTTGATGGTGAGTTTATTGAGGGCGTGAAAGTATGGACACATGCGCCAAGTACCTTCTTTTTTTAGTACCATGACCACAGAGGAAGAATAGGGGTTGGTACGAGAGCGGATAGAACATACAACTAGAAATTCTTGAACAATTTTCTCAATTTCATTCTTTTGGGAAAAGGGATGACGATAAAGGTGAACATTGGGAGGAATACTATTGAGGATGAGAGGAATGGAGTGATCATGAACACCATGAGAAGGAGGAAGTCCCTGGGGAGTGAAAAAAATAACTTGGTGTTTGGAGATGATACATTGAAGGTCATAATGCACCACACGTGTCTCAATTGCTTGAATAGAATGGAGTTGGGAAATAATGTCGGAATGACCATTCGATGGGAATTGATGATCTCAGAGGAGCCTGTTTTGATTCCTTGGAATTTATATTGTTGTCCCTCTTGATGGAATTGCCTGGTTAATTCCTTAAAATCCATGAGGATGGGACCAAGAGTGCGTAACCATTCTGCATCGATCACAATATCAAAACCACCCATGTCAATAGAAAACATGTGAGATTTCGATTTGTACTTCCCAATTTGGAGACACACATTTTCACAACTCCCCCCACATTTCACATAACCTCCATTGGCAATCATGATTTGAAAGTTGTTGACTGCATTTATATAGCAATGTGTTTCTTGGGCAATACGACGATGAATAAAATTATGAATGTTTCCAGTGTCAATTAAGATGATGACCTTTCGATTCTTAATGTAACCAATGAGCTTGAGGGTTTGTGGAGCAAAGAATCCAGTGAGAGCATTCAATGAAATGATCGGTTCTACTTCTGGTTGGTCATAGGGTAGATTAATGTCAATTGGCTTGGGTAACTATGGCACAGGGGGGGTCTCGAGATCTTCTTCAGAAACATCCTCATAGATGTCCATAAACAACTTTTTTTCCTGACACTTGGGCCTCGGAAAATATTTGTCATCACAATTATAACAAAGGCCCTTAATTTGACGTTTTTCCATTTCAGCCCGAGTTAATTTCTGGATCTTGTGGGGAGTCGGAGGAGGGGTAGGGTTGGTAGTTTGAGTGTGAGGAACAAAGGAATATTTGCAAGTCTAAGAAGATACAATTTGTTGGGATTCCTTAGCACATTGACTAGCTTCCAAGCAAGTGTGAGGGCGAGCCATGAGGACCTGGGCTCAAATTTCATCTTTGAGGCCACTGATAAAACATTCCTGGAAGAAAGCATCAGAAATGCTCCCCATTCTAAAAGACAAGTGTTCAAAGGAAGATATAAAGTATTCCATTGTGCTAGATTTATTCAACTTTGTAAAACAACCAATATAGTGGGTTTCAATGTTAAAGCAGTCATACAACTCTACCATAAACTGAGTCCAAGCAACATACCCCTGGCGTGTCTTTCTAAGACATTTCCATCATTGCCAACATTTTGGATCCAAATAGAGGACACCATAATGAATTTTGGCCAGGTCATCAGTAATTCCATGCAAGGAGAAATAATGTTCCATTTGAGTGACCCAACCAGTGGGATTGGATCCATCAAATTTGTTCACTTCAACTCAGGGAAGATAGGGGTCATGAGGAAGGAAATTGGAATGAAGGGCCATAGTATGGGAAGAGTTCTCACCTTTAGATTGGGAAGGTTGTTCAAGTGAGGGAGAGACAAGGGTCTATTTCAACCACTGGGTGAGGGAGGACAATTCACCCTTAACATATGCCAATTCCCCTGTAACTTTGGCCTCGAAGGTGTCCAAGAGGGAATTGTTGGAAGCAATTTCAGAGGTCAGTCTTTGGATGTCTACATTGTGATGTTTGGATTCATCTTCCAGGCGAAGGAATTCTTGGTTGCAAGTGTTGGCCATGGGTGAAAGAGGAGAATGAAAGAGGGGAAGTGGGACCATAGAAAAAGAGTGAAAATTGATATATATGATGGTGTTTAGTGTGAAAAGAGGAATTCTATGATATAGGTGTCAAATAAGGGTGTTTTGAAGGGGTCAGGTCCACAGGAAAAAAAGGTTGAAAATGATAGGTACCACTTTGATCAGGGTGAAGAGAAGAATTCAATGGGACAGGTCTCAAATAATGGGGCGGGAAGGACCCAGACCTTTTTTTTTACTCCTATAGTTATACTCTGATCTGAATAATACTGTAGTGGCGGAATGACCAAATTCTTAATAGGAAAAAAACATTGTCGAAAGGCCCAAATGTTGAATATGAAAAATCTTGTCGGTTCCTTTTTTGTGTTGTTTATGTCCCAAGGTTAGGGTTTTTTTTTCCAGGTTTTCTACAAACAAGGGTTTTCCTTGTGCTATATCTCTTTGATATATGCGCATGGTCGAACAATATTAGTCGGACCAATATATCAGGGCACCAACTAAGGAGGATAGACTGTACCCTTAGTGGTACTACTCGATTACCTAGGTACTAGAGAGTATATTCTTGAGTGATTTTCTCGGTGGCGTTATATCAATAAGGCAGTCGATTGGTTTATCTATGAAGGGATTCAAGATATCTAGGCCAATCCGTATGCATGTGTTGTCTAATGCGCTACAACTTGAAGGGGTGCCAATAGGGGTTACAAGGGTGGCCAACAATGTGTGCTTAAGTACCACTTGTAGTTCTTGCGTATATGCTTCCCCAACCACGATTTTATGCACTGAACGACAGATCTTTGTATCTTTAAGATGTCAGAATACGTCTCTAACCATAAAAAAGTTTACCCGTAGTTTTTTTCAAGAATGGTGCTATGATACCACTTGTTAGGTACCGGATCTATTATAATAGGATAAGCATAAATATTGCAGTGAATAACAGTGGATTCAACAATGGAAAATAGAAATACTGCAGAGAATAACAACAGAACAACAAAATAGATGGATCCACAACACCAAAATAATACCTTTATTGATAAGAAACAATGTTCACTTGCCTCTTCTAGGGGGAAACCTCCATCAGAGAAGATCTCTATTACAATAATTCTCAAGACAAGACCCTCTCATACCTTCTACTCTTATTTATACTAATTCTATCTTCTAAAGAATAGTCTAGAGGAATATCTTTCTAGAAGCATAATCTTCTATTAGGTATTCTTACATTGACTTGTTCATATTTATTAAATAGACCTTATTAACTAGTATCGACCTTTATTACATGGAAATATATTATTCTACCTACATGATAGGTTAGGGGGCTAGGTCCCTAACAGATGGAGGACGTTGCCTTTGGAAGCATATTAGTATGAATGGAGGATGAGACCCCACACATTTCCACCTGGACGTTGGCCTTTGGAGGCCTAGACAACACACTTCTATCCCTTGACATCACCTGGGGACTAGGGCTTGATGAATTCGCTTGGTGGATTTATGGAGGAGGCACTTGAAATGGGCTTTGGCATGCAAGAGAGTGACATGTGGACTTTGGACGCCAAATGTTCCACCCATTCAACCTATACTTCATCTCCTAGAGTTCAATGTCACCCTAAAGGGGCATGACATCACCCTCTTAGGGTTTTATTTTGTGTAAAATTCAATTTTTTGTAAAATCAAAAGGCAAATTGAGAAGTCGGCCCTCTTGTGTAAAGACATGACTTTTGTTTGGATTATTTCCATGGCTAGGATTTCCCATATAAATATGGCTAGCCAAGACTCTTTTATTCATCATTATTTCCTCAACAAGTGAGAGAGAGGTCTGGAATTTTCTCTATCTTTGGGGTTATTGTATCTTTTTCTCATGCGTCATCTCTTGGAGGAAAAGTTTGGATGTCTATTTTCTGATTTTGGAGGAATTTTCCGCAATAAGGGTTTTCACTTGTCATTATCTTGGTGAAGTAAGTAAATTTCTGCAATTTCATGTTATCAGTGCTTTATTGTGAATTTAATTGTTCAAATTGAAGATATCTTGCTTGGCTAAACCCTAAGGGAGGAGCAAAAGTGCTTCCTCCTCTCATAAGGTTGATTTCATCCATAAATTTGTGAAGGAAATCCTACCTAGGATAAACTCCTAAATCCCTAAAGTGTTAGCACTTTAGGAGTTTGATTCTAGACTCTTGATTATTATTTTCTTCAAGAACTTAAGAAGGGAGAAAAGGTTGGTAGAGCCCAAAAGTGCTTGCACTCTAGCAACCCTTCTCTTTAAAGCTTTAAATTCAAGGCCTTAATGTGCTAGCACCTTAGATTTGAAACCCTACCTCTTATATCTTGCTATTATCATTCTCCAAAACCAATTGTATTGTTGTTGTAAAAGACTCCATAGCCCTAAAAGAACTAATCTACTTGCTCTCTTGTGAAGAAAGTGATCAAACAACTCTCTATTCTTATTCTCCAAGTCTTTTTACTAACTTTGCTAAATCTAACCTAAGCTAATTCACTAATTTTATTGTTGTTGTTGCAAAAGATTTCTACAACCATCTAATTCACTCTAATTTGTTGCATACATCATTCTAACAACAAGATAGCATAAATAAAAATTGCGTGGAGTGATTGGGTCTTGATATATTGGATATGTGTTAAGTTTCCCTTGTTAACTCATGCAATTATGATCTCTTTTACTTGTTGTTGTTACAAAACTATAATTTATGTTATAAATTGTTGTATTGCTACAATTTTGTACCAGCCATAATAAATTTCATTTGTCTATTGTCTTCTGAGGTATAATTTTCATATTGGTACTTGGAAATCATCATACATATTGTTGTAATTTGTTCTTGTTATAGGAAGGTACCCAAAACATCTTTTACCTCGTCAATTTCACAGACATAGACGTTTGACTTAGGTGATCAAGAGAGGGGGTGGTAGGCTTGGCTACAATACTTTCTACTTCGATCCCTTGAGGTCACCAGGGAAGCATCCCCCGTGGTGTACCTCCTCCATCACTAAAACGTGGGGATCTCTTACTAAGGTGACAAGGGCATAATTTCCTGTAGTTACGCAAGATTTGGGAATCTTGTGATGGGATTTGCACAATGAAAAATCCTGTGATAACAGAACCAATATGATATTGTCCATTATCTGTCTTTTTTCCATGAACCCCCCTTGATTTTCAAACATGATTTTAGGAAGGAGCTTCTTGAGCATGATTTCTATGACCTTGGAAATAATTTTGTAAGATGCATTGCACATAGATATGGGCTTAAATTTGGAAAAACATGAAGGATTTTTTTCTTTGTGGATAGGTGCAAGAAAGGAAGAATTGGTGGAACCTCCCATCTGAAAATACTTGTGAACATATTAAATCATCTTAATGAGATAAAATTTCATAGTATTCCAACATTCCCTATAGAAATGGATTGTAAAATCATCCACCCCAGGGGCCTTGTCTAGAGCAAGATCCCATATAGCCTTATGAATTTCTTCTTATGTGACTTCCTTCATGAGTGTGTAGTTTTCTTTAAGGGAAATTAGGAAGGGGATGTTCTCCAAAATGACAACTATTTCTTGTGGCTAGACTCCCCCTGTTTTAGAATGTAAATCAACAAAACAAGTGAGAGAAGATGATTTTATTTCCTCAAAGTTTTTATGGAAGTCCCCATTGGGAGTAGAGATCCCTTTTACATTATTTTTCCATAATCGATCCATTACTTGTTTGTGAAATAAAGTTGTGTTTCTATCTCCCACAACTAGCCACAAACTGCGTGACTTAAGTCTTCATTCCATTTCTTCAGCTCTAAGGGATTTATGATAATTGTGGAAGGTCTCCTTCTCCTATAATAGAAATTGATGGGTGACATGCTCTTGTTCTAGTCTAGCATGGATCCTTTCCAGCTTGTCTTTATTTTTCTTGGATTTCCTCTTCAGGGGGGAAGTAATGTAGTTTGGCCCACTCCTTAAGATATTTTTTAGTGCCTTTGAGATTTTATTCCCATATGTACACTGACAATCCAACTATCCAAGTACTCCATGTTCTATATATTGTATCCCTTGCATCCTTATTTTGAAGCCATACAGGATTAAACCTGAATGGACGGGAACAAAAGTTTAGGGTTTCCTTGAGTTGGAGAAGAATAGGTTTGTGATACGAAGATGACTAGGAAATAATTCTAAATGAAGCCATAAAAACACTTACAAGAAAATATTTGTGAACGAGGAATCAATAAAGTCTGTTAGATATGTGTCCTAGACCAATCCACTTGTTGGTCCAGGTGAATCAGCCCCTTATAGATTTAATATCTACTAAGTCCTAGGAAGTAATCAAATTTTCTATGTGTTCCCTAAATGGGTCTCTAACTATACTCATTCTCTTTTTTTTTCTGCTTGATTGAAAGTGGTATTAAAATCCTTGGAAACTATATTGTTTTCTCATAATTCTGACCCTCTTAAATCCAATAGAGTCCCAAGAATCCAATTTTTCAGAATAAAGAGAAGGAAAATAAACATTAACAATATTATAAATCTCTTTGAATTGTTGTTGTTTGAAACTTGTGAGAAGCCAAAGTTGGGTTTTTTGACTGGTGATTGAATGGAAGATAGATTTATTCCACAATGTGTAGAGTCCACAAGAGGGCCCTCTAGCACTTATCGCTTGAGCTTCGCTTTGTTTCTAGAAATTTTTGCACTTATTCTCCTGGAGCAGAAGAACTGTGGGATTTTTTGTCTTGATGAAACCTATTACTGATTCATATCTATATTTGCTTCCTAGTACCCTACAATTCTATGAGACAATATTCATCATTTACCCGAGGGTTTGTGAGTCCCACCTTGGGGTGAGATAGTACCACTATGAGTCCTTGTGTTTCTTGGGAGTCTAGGGTATATCTCATCCATAGTAGTATGCTAACCTATCTCTTTATTGTTTTCAACTATTACCTCTCTTTCTTCTTTGTGGGGATTTCTACCCACACTTTTTTGGGGTTTACCTTCGTTATCCTCATTAGATCCCTCATCCTCCTCATGCTAGGATTAACACTATTAGAGAAATGATCTTTACTTGGGGATTTGGGGAAATCCTTGTATTGGTTGGGGATGTTTCTTTCCACTATAGGGGATGGAACACAATATGGATTCTCTTCCATAATTGGAGGGATTATATTAGATTTGGTGTTAAACATGGGAATTCCAACTATTTACTAGGTAGGAACATTATCTCCATCTACAAGAATTTCATTTTGGTTTTTATTTGTACTTGTTGCCATTCCTTGAGGTTTGTTCAAATAATTTCCTTTAGTTCCAATTACTAGATATTTAGATGTGCCTGCCATGGCTTATTGTCCATAAAATTTCTTTGGTCCAGAGGGCTGTATAACGATGCCCGATGAGGGTACTCTCTTTGACTATGTTGTGTTGTTTGTTTTCTTGTTTTTGGGATTCTTCTTCCTAACTTGTTTCCACTGATCATCTTTTTATCGAGGCCCTTGCTCCATGGTTGAGTTCTTACGACAATTTTTTGCAAAGTGCCCATATTCATGGCATTGTTTGCATTTAAAAGGAAGTTGTTTGTAATCCACAAGTTGAATATGCTTTCAGTCATTCATAGAAAGTTTGATCGCTTCTTGTTAATATTTTTCCAAATCAACTTCTACACATCTACGAGCACATGAAAACACGTTGTCTCTTGGCTCAACTTTGTCAATATATGTACCCAGAGTATTTTGGATACTTCGCAGAACATCATCATTCCAACAATGAAGCGAGAGATGAGGAAGATGAACCCAAGCATGGACAACCTATGAGATATCATTTTCAAGATTAAAATAAGGGGTCTATCTATTTAAATATAACCCTTATGGTCCATAAAAATAAGGGTTGCTTCTAAAGATTAAATACTTGTCTTCATTGGTTTCAAAAAAGAAAGCATAAAAACCTCTACTGTAAAAGTAATGAGAGAACTTACCCTTTATTACTCCTACCCAATTCTTTTGGATCAAAATTTCCATAGCTCAAGGGGAGGGCCAAATAATGGTGAATTGTCCAGCCAACACCCAATTCACTAGTTTCATATCCATTTGATGGGCATTAGAAGGCGGAAGGGGAACTTTCAAAATCTCATTAAGCCTTTTAACAAATCTTGAAGGAGGTATTTCCACAGATCTATTCAATGAGGAGACTAGAGCTCGGAAGGAATTGCTTCAGAAGTAGCAGGTGGGGGAGGAGGAGGGAGGAGGAGCCATCCCCTCCAACAATTGAGTCCATGGAGAAATCAAGGATGCCTAGAATGCTAGGGTTTCAAGAACTGGAAGACATTAGTTGCATTATAATTCATTAAACTTCAAACATTATTCAATCCCACCATTAAATCATATACAATGTTTTTTAGTAGAAAATATTAATAAGTTTATTAAAAACAAATTGCGACCATCCCATACAAAATAGCAATACAATTGTAAAAAGATTTTTTGGAAGATGGTGTTTCATAAAATGTCCAAAATTCAAAATGACTACCTAAATATTGAACTACTTTATCTATTTCAAAAGCATAACAGAGAGGCCTATAGGTACAAATCCTATAGAACTATTCTAGAATCAAAACAAATTTGCAATACATAATTAATTCTTTGAGAAAGTTATCCCCCCCTTGGGCAAGGTTCCTAGGATTAACTAATGACCCAATATAATATTTGATTTAGCTTATATTTCTCTTTATTCCCCCCTTGATTTCCTCCCCCTTGTGAGAGGTGGAGAGGGATGAGATCCTTTCCTCAGGGCATCGATTAAATATAGTGATTTATAATTCCCAGACGATCATGTTTGTTGTAGTGAGAGCTTAGCAAGAGGGTATTGTTCCCTAGCATCCTCCACTTGTCTCATCATCCTCTGCTTCCTCTTCTACTTGCTTTTTTCTCCTTTGGTGGATCCAAAGGAGTTGGTTCCATGAGGATTTTCCCGACTTATTTTCATTGGAGTCCCTTGTGTTCGTGAAGTATTTCTTGCACTATATCCACTTATGTTCCCTTTGTTACTATATTTTCTAGGACCTCAGATGTTATTTCTCCATCTTTACAGTATGTGTAACATACCCAGCCACCCACATGCCGAGTACGCTACCTGCAAGCCCGCCCTTGGACTTCTTTCTCATGCTGACCTTATTTATTTATTAAGGATGCATAAGATAACAGATTTAACGACATGCACAACAATATCCAACAAGCATGCAAGATCTAAAGATTATGTTAAACAATAATTAAATATATACAACGAAAATACATTCATATACATGTAGATGACAATTAAACTACACAGTGGAATACATTCATACACAGATAGTAATATCATGACAGAGAGAACTTATCTTTATGAAATACGATACCAAATGGATGCAGACCAAGGACGTTCCACCCAACCATAGACATTGTTTCTCTAAATCCCAACAATAGTGTCACCCTCAAGCCAGGGCTATGAATCAACAAGGACGATTCCAGAGTGTAATTGGGTTCCCAAACCAGTCAGCTCTCAAGATCTCACAGATTTTCTGAAACCCACAACAATCCAAGTACCCAACTCTCTTCTACCCAACATGTGCCACCCGAGAGAATGGACCTGCACCCTTCTCTGCCACGCAGTCCCTCAGGCAGTCCTTCTCCTTCCTCCCAGGGCTTCTAGCATAACTGGTCCAGAATCTCAATGCTGAAACTCTCAGGACTCACAGTTTTGAGCAAAACAGGGCATGGGCCAATGCATTTCAGACATGCAGTCCCCAGGTCATGGATGGATCACACCAACGACCACTACAACCAACTATCTTGTGGCTAAGTTCTTCAATAGCTCTGTTTCCTTTGCTAAGCCAAGACGTAGGTGATGATGGATCAATGGACGAGTCAGGGGGGTGCATGGCAGTGCGTAAGGGAATAATGAGTGACGGAATGGGAAAACAATAGACAAGTCATCAGTCCACCCCCCCATCAGACTAGAGGCGGGTTTAAGTAACCTCATGGGGAAAAAAAGAACCTCCTGGCCTTCCCCAAGAAGTTCACGTAATTGATCACCTCCATTAGACAAAAAGGGTAATCAGAAAAAATAGGAATAAACACTTAGTCCCTCAAGATCCCTCTCTTGTGGAATCATAGCCCCGTATAACTCTAGTCCTTGTTCCTCTAGTCGCCAAAAATGTATTTATAATTATTAATGATCAAAACATTACATTTCTTGGGCATACTGGCCCTTCAATAATTTTTTGGGCACTCTGGCCTCTCATCATTGTAACAATACATTATTTAAAATGGGGGTTCAAAAACCTGGGGTGTTACATCCCCTCCCCCTTATTTTGGCACTGTCCTCAGTGCATATACAAAACATAGATCAAAATATCAAATTTATTCAAAAAAGCTGTGGGTACTCTACCCGTATGGCATATTCATGCTCCCAGGTAGAATTTTCAAGACTGTAGCAGGTCCACTGAACTTTTACTAGTTCTATAACTCGATTCTGAATCATTTTGACTTTTTTGTCCAACACCTGCACTAGTTGAACCTGAAATTATCCCTCCATCTCTACCTGAATAAGATGCCAATCAATAGCATGGTTAGGATCATGTACATATTTCTTTAGTAAAGATACATGAAATACATTATGCACATTCATGGAAGAAGGCAATGCAAGCATGTATGCAACTGACCCTATTCTGTCCAATATTTCAAATGGACCACAAAATCTGGCTACCAGCTTTGTACAACTACCCAATTTCAAAGAGCTTTTCTTGGGATTCACTTTCAAAAGTACATGCTCCCCTACTTTAAATTCTCTAACTGTCCTGTTCTTGTCTGCATAAAATTTTTGTCTATCCTGAGCTTCCTTTAAATTCTGCTTAATCTTGACCACCTGGTCTTCCATGTCCTTGAGCAACTCCGGCCCAAGTACCACTCTCTTTGTTGGGTTGTCCCAGCTCACTGGAGTATTTCATTTCCTACCATACAAGGCTTCAAATGGGATCATTTTCAATGAATCTTGATACCCATTGTTATATGCAAACTCAACCAAGTGTAAGTAGTCTTCCCACTTAGATGGCTTATCCATCACATACATTCTCAGCATGCATTCAATTATTCGATTGACCCTCTCTGTTTTCCCATCTGTTTGGGGATGATATGCTGTGATAAATTTTAGATTTTTTCCAAATCATTTAAACAATCCCCTCCATAAATTGGAGGTAAACTTCATATCTATGTCCGAGACAATTGTCCTATGTATCCCATGCAACCTAGAAATTTCCTTCATGAAATTTTTTGCAATATTAGTTGTTGTATGTGTTGTATTCATAGGCACAAAATGAGCAACCTTTGTTAATTTGTCAACCAACACCATGATTAATCGTGTTTCTTATTTGTTCTGGGTAATCCTGTGATGAAATCCAGGGTGATCACTTCCCATTTCTTCTCTGGAATTGGCAATGGCTGCATCAAACCTGCTGGGTGTCTATGCTCAGCCTTCATCTTCTAACATTCCATACATCGAGCGATGTAATCAACAACATCCTTCTTCATTCTCGGCCAAAAGAACTGGATTCTTACTTCTTTAATTGTTTTCTGGTAACCGGGATGTCTAGCATAAGGAACATCATGCATTTCCTTCAGTACCAAATTCCTCGGTTCTCCAGAACTAGGAACATAGATTCTATTTTTATGCATGAGGAATCCATTTTCCTTTATCTTGTACTCCTTTATTTTCTACTGTACATCTCCTTGTTGTAAGTTTTCCTTTACCTGTAGGTAATGTTGATCTATAACAAGACCATCTAAAATTCTTCTCTTCAAGTCTGACTGATGCATACTGACAACAGTAGCATGCATGAGATGCACTCTCCTACTAAGTGCATCGACAAATTTATTCTCTTTTCCCTTGATATGCTTGATATAGAATTTATATTCATTTAAAAATTACATCCATCTTGTTTTTCTGGCATTCAAGGTTGGTTGTTTGAAAATATACTTCAGACCAACGCGGTCTATCCTTAATTCAAATTTCTTCCCCATGAGATAATGCCTCCACATCCTCAAGGCGTGAATAATGGCAGCAAGTTCCAAGTCATGCGTGGCATAGTTCCTCTCATGTTCCTTAATATTTCTGTACTCATATCCAATGACATGTCCATTCTGCGTGAGGACTCCCCCAAGTCCTTCCTTACAAGCGTTTATACATACCACAAAACTTTCATTTGGTTGACAATCTTTAACACAGGCACACTAGTAAGTAATTCCTTCAACAGATTAAAATTCTTTTCACACTTGAGTGTCCATTCAAATTTAGTTCCCTTCTTTTGCAAAGAGGTGATGGGGTGAGAAATCTTAGAGAACCCTACTATGAACCTTCTGTAGTAGCCGGATAATCCCATAAAAGATCTGACGTCTAAAACATTTTTGGGTGTTGGCCATCCTCTAATGGCTTCAATATTCTATGAATCTACTGCTATTCCCTGCTCTGAAATAATGTGTCCCAAGTAATGGATCTGCTTTTGATAAAAAGAACACTTACTCAAATTGGCATACAACTGATGTTCTCTCAGTACTTGCAATACCAATCTCAAGTGATGTTCATGCTCCTCTTCAGACTTAGAATAGATAAGTATGTCATCCAAGAATACTATGACAAACTTGTCCAAATAATTTCTGAATATGCCATTCATTAAGCACATGAAGACAGCTGGTGCATTGGTTAGTCCAAAAGGCACCACTACAAATTCATAATGCCCATACCTGGTCCTAAAGGTTGTCTTATGAATGTCTTCTTCATTGATTCTTACCTAATGGTATCCTGCCCTCAGGTCAATCTTTGAAAATATCTTTGCTCCTCTTAGTTGATCAAAGAGGTCATCGATTCAGGGTAGCGGATACTTGTTCTTTATAGTGTACTTGTTTAGTTGTCGGAAGTCAATACACAGCCTCAAGGTTCCATCCTTCTTTTTGACAAAAAGTACTAGTGCTCCCCAAGATGAAACACTTGGACATATGTACCTTTTCCTCAACAATTCCTCCAACTGCATTTGTAATTCTTTTAGCTCTAGTGTGCTCATTCTGTAAGGTGTTTTTGACACTGGGGTAACTCCTAGCACTAAATCAATTGAGAAATCTATCTCCCTTCTTGGTGGCAATCCGAGTATTTCTTGGAATACATATTCAAATTCCTATAGCACCGAGAAATCTTCAAGTCTTGGATCCTTTGTATCAACTGGCTCCTCCACATGGGTTGCATACAATTGACATATTTTTCTAAAACACATTTTCAGATGCAAGGCTGAAATCTCCCTTATAGAGATGGGTCTTGGAACTCCTTTCACAGTGCTCTGTTTTCCATTTCCATCAAGACATGTAAATGTCTTGTTATGAAAATCTAGGACATCATGATGCTTGTCCAACCAATCCATCCCTTTCAGAATATAATAAGACCCCAATGGTATGACGTTTAGATCAGTACTAGTATTCATGCCATTAAGACTTATGGAACAACTTCTGACCATATCATGGATTCTTCTTTTGGTTCCAGTGGCTAACCGAACCAAAATTGTTTTTCCAAGTTTACCTTTCTCCAAATGTAATCTATCCACTATATTAGGGTCAATGTAACAATGGCTTGCTCCTGAATCAATCAAAATAGAAACAGGCTTATATATGATCTTACCTTCCACCTCGATCATATTGGACTGGTACTCTGCTTGTCGATAATTTAAAGTTGCATAGATTCTCCCCATATCTCCGACTATTGTAGCCTCTTGTATGTTGTGCACAGTCTTCACTATGTCCTTTTTGTGTGGGCAATCCTTGTACAACTTGCATCCCCATCATTAGATTGGTGGTCTTCCCCTTTTTCCCAAGGAGTCTTCCTTCTTGAAATCCTCCTTAGCATATTGATATTGATGATTTCTATTAGGCTCATTCCTATTGAAGGGAGGTTTGAATCCTTTCCTCCTCTGATCGGACTTCACATTCTTCTTGTCATTTCTGCAGGGATTCTCTTCCCTGGCCTTGCTCATACAAGTATTTATCCTTCCTAATGGCCTCAGTCAAGGTCTTGGGTTCATCATACTTGATCTTTTCCTTATAGAAGGATGGAAATCCACTTAGAAATCTATGTATTTCACTTTCTCACCACCAATGAACCTGGCATACTTTAACAATCCCAAGAAATTCTTCTTGTATTCTCTATAATCATGCTTCCCAACCTGAGTTCAAAGAACTCCTGCATTTTCTTGTCATCTGGAAGTACTTCTTGAACTGTTTCCAAGTGATCCTACTTTCATTAACATGTTCCACTTTCTTTAGTTGGTCCCACCACACTGTAGCTTTCCCGTGTAAATGATAGGTGTTGAAATTACTAAGACAACTGAGAGGGGAGGGGGGGGGGGTGAATCAGTTATAGTTGAGCTTAAACAATTTAAGTCTATTAAAACATTATTAATCTTTCTTCTAGTGATCATCAACAATTTACAACATATAGACAGTAAAAGTAAAGAGCATCAATCACACATAAGATATACATAGAGACAGATTTTTCACGAGGAAACCCATAAAGGGAGAAAACCTCTTCTTCTTTGAAATGATAGGCAGTCTTTTAGGTTCTGTACATCATCTATAATTGAGCACCAACTCAATGTGAGGCAGCTACCTCTGTTTTACAAGCTGCAACTTGTTTGAGAGCACCAACTCTCTGGTTTCTCTAGAACCCACTAGAAGGAAGCACCAACTCCCCTAATGTTCCAACACCAACTGGATGGAAGCACCAACTTCCAGTTACATAGGCTCCAACCTGTATAATAAAGAACACTTGTTCTCCCTTGCACCACCCTGCCACCCTGGTTTCTCTGGCTGCAACCAGATGGAAGCTACAACTTCTTGTGTTCAAGCTCTCACTTGAACCTTTGAGGACAACAGTCCTCCCGAGCACCTCCCAACCTCCCTAAAATATGTATGAATAAATAAATAGTCAACTATGCAGATAAATCAAGTCTTACCAAGCTTTCTTTGTTCTATAAATCCGGTCTTCTACTAACTGTTTTGCTATTCTTCTCTTCCTTTGTCTATTCAGTAGCACTGCTCTACATCAACTTGTTCTGTCATTCTGCTCTTCTTTTTCTTCTCTTCATCATCTATTATTCTTCTCTGAGTTTCATCTCACACTGTGCATATTTTCAATCTCACACAACACATTCTATTTTTATTTTTTTTCTCAAATTTTCACTCATTTTTCATACAGAACAACCAACCACACACAATCTGTCTCATTTTATTTTATACATACTTCTGTGGTGGTTGCACTTCGCATTTCCTTAGGCAAAAGAAAGACAACTGTCCAAGCAACTGAAACACCAACTGATTGGCAATCATGAGTCCGTTTCGCTAACAGATTTGTAACTGAGGAGTTAACTGTGAGAGAGAACAGTAACCCTTCGATCTTTGTTCAAATTCACCTGCACCGTTGGATTGGCTTCATGATATCTTGCATTCATTTTGGCATTTATGTGGCCAAGCTTAGCACCTCTAGCTTCTACCTCCATCTTCCATCGATGAGATCAATAGCTATGACCATGCGCTTATGCATAGAGTGCTTTTGTGATTTCTCATTTCATGAATTTCAACACTATGCTCCATTGACCCCAAGTCATTGAACTATCAATCGCTTGCTGTAATGTCCCCCACCTCTTAGAGAGGTGATGAGGAGACTTAGTGGCCTGGGCACCCCCACTAGGTCATAGTCTCACACTGAGGGGGGAAAAGTCAAGAAGTTAAAAGTTATATTTTTAAGTTGACTTAAGAAAGGAAAAGGATAAAGGAGTAAAACATAACTCAACAGAAAAATAGAAGATTAACCATGCGAGTTAACCTAACTCAACAGAGAATTAGAAGGAAAAGTATAAGTAAGAGGCTGGGGTGCACCTATTATTCATTCTGGTTTTGGATTAGCATTTTCTATTGATCTTGAGCATTCAGTTTGGGGTTTTTTTTTTACAAACCCTTGGGAGCAACTCAATGGTGAAATATCCACTCACCTTGTTCCACAGCTTGGTCTCGAGGATGAAAGACTCCTCCACACCATTCTAGTATCAGAGCCAGTTTATCGAGGGAGGTTCGATCCAGCTTATCTTGAGG
>ML812021.1:0-21296 GCA_009831015.1 Picea engelmannii
CTCTAATTCACCTTGAATCATTACTACAAACTACTTCATCAACCAAATTAATACATTTTGAATGATTTCATCTATGTCTTTAAGTTTTGGTTCTTAAGAACTCTCCTCCAAATATTATTTGACCTACCTCATAAAATGATAGACAAACTCTCCATTCTCTTCAATGATCTTCAAATGGTTCTCCTTTTTTTGTCACTCAATATACCAAACTTGTCATAATATTTGAGGAGTGTGAAGGACATTTGACGTATTGCTTGCTACACACACACATATATCCCACAAAAAATTAGCAAGAATGTCTCAATCCTTTCTAGGAACAAATATACTAGGTGTATTTAGCCCCAAAAATTTAATAATACTTTGGCAAACATTTTCCCACCCACTTGTCTTCTTTACATTTTTCAAGCATCATTACATAGTATGAGATCAAAATTGACAACAAACAAAACACAGAGCTATATGATTTGAACTAATCTAACCCACTATCCCATTAAAGAAATATATAAAGTAGTTTTTAGAAAATGTCAATCATATAATCATATATTCATCAACTTGAAATTAAGTGTAATGTATCTTCTAGTTTTCTTAAAGAATTTGGCATATTCAAATGGTTTTTCAAAATATAGTCATGCTTGATTATCTCTTGTCCCTTGTCCCTTGTCCCTTATCTCTTATCTCTTGGGGGTCCCTTGTCCCACAAACAAGGGGGTATAATACACCAATTTGGTGTCTGGCTTGGCCATGACCTTAAAAATATATTATTATTACTATTATTATTATTCTCATATTTGGACTCATTCTATATTATTACTAAAAATTTACAAAAATATACAGCCTCATGTTCTAAACACATAATCTCAATTAACCTGTGAATTTTCTTGCTCCTATATGATCAATATTATTTCTATGCATACATCTCATGAAATTCATTTTCACTGTACATGATAATTGATCAAAATATACAAAAGAATAAATCTCTCCATAACTTCATATGCCATCTCCTAAAGTCGATCATCCTAAACCTTTAGCTTGAAGAAAATTTCGACCTACTCATCCTATACAATGTTTGAACCAAAATTCTTCCATCCACATGTTTGAAGTAGAAAAATGAATCACATAGTATCAATCATCACCTCTAGGGATTGCACCCATTAACCAAGACTTTCCAGGAGGTCACCCATATTAAGACTCCTTTGGCTCAAACACACTTAATTGTGGTGTTTCCCCACGACCAATCCCACTTAGTTTTCTACCCCATTTGCAAAACCTTAGAAAGTATTATGTCTTATGAACCATTCAATTAGAGCATCGAGGGGATTTTGCATTCCAACATATGAGATATAATTTTTGGGATTATTTGCATAGAGTAAGTCATTAATATATGACTCATATCCATGAGTATTAGTTGAAACTAACTAATTTCTCATGATTTTGAATAGTCCACTTAGAGCTAATTATCATGTGATGTTCACAAGGGTGAAGAAGTGGGATTGAAACTAGTGAAATGAATCTCATAGAATCAACCATCACCTTTGAGGCTTGCACCCAGTAAATAAGACTTATTGGGGGGTCACCCATGCCAAGAATCCTTTGGCTCAAGCATCCTTAACTGTGGATTTTTCCCCACACTCAAGCCCACTTAGCTTGCTACCCCATTTCCAAAACCTTAGCAAGTATTGTGCCTTATGAACTATTTAATTAGAGTTCCTTTCGCTCTTTTATTTAAGCATCAAGGGGCTTCCACAGCCCAACATATGATATATTAATTTTAGGATTATCTAAGTAAAGTAAGTCATTAATATATGACCCATATCCATAAGTATTAGTCCTAATTGACTAATTTATCATGATTTTGAATAGTCCACTTAGCACTCATTGCATTAGGTGATACTCAGAGGGGTGAAGAAGTGGGATTAAAACTAGTGAAATGGATCGCATAACATCAATCATTACCTCCATGGAATTAAAACTAGTGAAATGGATCACTTATGCATGTTTTGCTAAACACTTCCCTTGGGACAATTTATCTATTGATCACATTGTGGGTGTTGAGGTGTTCTAATGAGAGTTATACACTTGTTTTCCCTTGGTGTTGACCCTTATAATATTGATTTTGGAGAGGGAACCCATCAAATAAGGGCTTTCCCTAAGTCTTGTGGTTCATTATTAGATTATTTACCTTCAAGGAAAATTTTAGGGGAAAAATTTCACCCATGGTAGAAATTAAGGGGTTTTGAAAATTCAATGGGATGTTTTGTAGAGAAAAGGTTTTCTATTGTTATCCCACCATTTATTAAAAACAAATTAGCTAGAAGATAGTTATCCAACCTGTATTTATCATGGATAGAATAGAAAAAGGATTTTCTCCCTATGAAATTCAAATTGAACCCTTCATTCACCCATGATTTCCAGGAATGGAGGATTGTAGGAGAGATTTCACCTTTTATCGTTCTTCAAAATTAAGCTTGGAGTTTTATTCACCCCCTATATTTGTGGTTTGACGGTATTTTT
The DNA here is from genome assembly GCA_009831015.1 of Picea engelmannii. Classification (NCBI taxonomy): domain Eukaryota; kingdom Viridiplantae; phylum Streptophyta; class Pinopsida; order Pinales; family Pinaceae; genus Picea; species Picea engelmannii. The sequence goes on from ML812021.1 coordinate 2,512, forward strand.
TACTTTGAAATCACCCACATTTCATAGAATAGTGGATGATGGGAACAATTGTTCATAGGGCAATATAAATTAGACATAAGCACTAAATAATAATTAGATATCTTTTGCCCCATATACATAAATGATACTTTTTGGGTACAAATGGATGCTTAGATAGGAAGCATGCATGGAATGTGACCTATCAATATTCTTATACTTTTGGAGTTATTGACGGATAGAATTATGTGCACTCCTATTTAGGAACATCCTATGATGAAATTGTTTGAAGGGTTCTTTCATAATCGATGAATTAGTAATAAAGAATCCATAATAGAATTGGTAGAGAAAATATTAATATCTCCTGACTTTGACATAAGTGGTGGTAAGGATCAACACATATCAACTTTGTGGTGAAATATCATCAAAACTGATAGAGAGATATGCAAGAGTGTAAAGTGAGAATCTTGGAAAACACAACCCTTGATGTTTGCAGCGCTGTCTAGAGGATGGATGAATTATGTTTGTTTTTCCAAATATGTAACATGATTATTATAGTTTAATGAATACATTTTCCTATTATTATATATGGTTTTATATTTCATCAAAAAATTTGCCAAGACTTTACAAGGTTTTATTATTCAGTGAAAGATTTTACAAGATTTTATAACTCAGTGAAAGATTCACCAAGATTTTACAAGATTGTATAAAATAGTAAAAGATTAGCCAATATATATATATATATATATATATATATTATTGATAAAATAGCATTCAAATTTTCCTATGTATCGTGGGGATTCACCCATTTATTATACATATACATTTAGGGGGGGTTCCTAAAATTACCCCTGGTTACCTTGAGGTAGTGCTTCATTGTTGGGCATGTGTGCATTTATATTAATCTTGGTGTACATTGGAGTTGGGAATGACATATTATTTATTTGATACACCTTGAGTGAGGTCGCCCATACCTAATAACATTTTTACCTAGGGTGCATGCATTGAAGGTGAGAAAAGAGTTTTAATGGTCAATATGTGAGCTAGAGAAGCACCTTACCTAAGGATGCCTCTAATGTCCCTTTCCTTTGACTATTCTATAAATATTTTTCCATACTGAAGGGAATTCTACTTCGCACATGCTCCTAGGTTGCTCAATTTTCAGTGGCTACATTGGTTGACCTTTTCTTTGGTGGTTGAGGCATTTATGGAGACATTGTCCACTTATTCACATTGTTCTATGGATCCCCCCTTCTTTTGAGGCTTTGGTGGTTAAATATGGTCAAACTCTCATACATTGGCACACTTTCATAGAGACACCCTCCTTTCACCCATGGTTTTGAAGATGATTTGATAGTTTTGGCCCATGGTTTTACATTGTGGCAATGGGTTTTGGAGAGCATGTCACCCTACATCTACACATTCCTAGAGTGATTTCCCTTGTGGGGACTAATTGGAGGTTATTTTATTTTCTTGGAACATGGATCTAAGCCTTGACACATTATTTGAGGTCACCCACCCTTGGAGTTTATTATAACGACGTGGACCTTCTTTGCACATGTTCCTATGAGATACATCTTTGGATTTTCTTAGTACATTGGAATAGAACCCTAACCTACCTTTCCTAATTTTGGCATTGACGAAGCACTCCTCTAGTTGGCATTCTTGCACATTTATTGATAGTGTAACTACCTTGCAAATTTATCTAGGGCACTCACCTTTAGGAAGAAAATTTTAATATATGTATGGCCCTAGATCCAAGAAAGAAATAACCATTATTGACACCCTTCTCAAGGGTGCAACCTTCATGGAATATTTTATATTATTTGGCTTGGTTAATGTGGTCCCATAGCCACCTTTTTTCACACTTTTAAAGGGAACACCTCTTCCTAATGATTATTTATATACTATGTGTGGGTCAATGGCTCTTATAGATTGCCATATCTATTATGAGAACACTTGGCATATTTTCACCATCTCAAGGAAGAATGACTCCCTCTCTTGGAGAGGGCCCCCTCCTTTTTCACTTTGAATACATTCACATTTTTTTAGAGGTGGTCGTTGAGGATTATTTTTTAAGGGAATTCGAAAGAAAAAGAGGAAACGTGGCATCTTGCATGGAGAATTTAGCAAGAAGAGAGGAAAAGTGGTACCCCACTTCATTTTGTCCATTATTTTATTGTTGAAGTATTATTTTTATCATTTTTCTAGTAGAATATCATGGATCTAGAACCTTTATTATTATTTTATTATAAAGAACTTGAAGAGAAGCTATATAAAAGGATAACCTCTCTCATTTTCTAAACATGGTTGAATTCAAAAGGAAAAGAGGAAACATGGCATCTTGCATGAAGCATTTAGCAAGAGGAGAGGAAAAGTGGCACCCCACTTCATTTTGTCCATTATTTTATTGTTGATGTATTATTTTTATCATTTTTCTAGTAGAATATCATGGATCTAGAACCTTTATTATTATTTTATTATAAAGCACTTGAAGAGAAGCTATATAAAAGGATAATCTCTCTCATTTGCTAAACATGGTTGGATTTGTGAGGAGATTCACTCCAAGAGCTTAGTTAAATATCTTGTGAAGGTAATGGAAAGTGAAGGGTTATTTCTTGTTAATGTGAGTTGTTAGCACATAAAGTTGTCATGGGTCATATGTAGTTATTGTTAAAACCTAGGTCTACACCTTTTCCCTGTCTCTCTCTTTTCTGCATATGTTATAGCAAGATTTACCTCACCCTATGAAATCTTGCACAGAAGGCCTTTTTCCATTTCCCCATGTAGAATTATCATCCATGTTTGTAAAATCCAGAGCTAAAAATAAATATTTTTCCACATGTATGCATCTTGCCTACTATACAGCATGCGTATACACAGCCTGGTCGACTACAGCCCGCATACATCGGGATTTGTGCCAGAAAATGAAAATTAATGTCGAGTTTCCATGTCATGACAAGATATCTATGATCCTTGGCCTTCCATATACTAGAAATGTTCTGACTCAGCCCTTCAGTTCGATTTTGAAGGCTATAAATGGTCCAATTCTGAGCTATGGAAAGAAGAGAAAGAATTCAACTTTGAGAGAAAAGTTACTCTGGAGGAATTATTTACTTCATATTGAGTTTGGATTCCTTTGTCCTTTAAGTTTGAACACAGTGTTCAGCCCCCAAGCTCTTCCCTTATTGATTGAGAACCTCATTTTTTCTCTTTCTTGAGCTTGCCTTTGGTGGAGGATTGAAGTGGTGGAGGCCCAGATGGAAGGAACTTAGTTTCTTAGTTCCGAGCTGTGCCGACACAGAAGTCTATAACATTTTCACTTATACTGATAATATATTAATAGAAATACTCTTTTCCCATCCAATTGATATCTTGAAAATATTTGAACTATATCAATTGTATGGGAAAATATTATTTCTATTAATATATGATCAGAAGAAGTGAAAATGTTACACACTTACGTGTTGGCACGGTTCGGAACCGAGAAACTAAGTTCCTTCTAGTTGGGCCTCTGCCACTTCAATCCTCCATCAAAGGCAAACTCATGAAAGAGAAACAATGAGGTTCTCAATCAATAAGGGAAGAGATTGGGGGATGAACACTATGTTCAGACTTAAAGGACAAAGGGATGCAGACTCAATATGAATTAAATAATTCCTCTCAAAGTTGAATTCTTTCTCTTCTTTCCATAGCTCGGAATTGGCCCATTTATATCCTTCAAAATGGAAGTGAAGAGTCGAGTCGGAAAATTTCCAGTATATGGAAGGCCAAGGATCATAGATATCCTGTCATGACATGGAAACCCGACATTAATTTTCATTTTTTGGCACAAATCCTAATGTACGTGGGATGTAGTGGAGCAATCAGCATATACGCATGATGTGTAGTAGGCAAGATGTGTACATGTGGAAAAATATTTATTTTCAGCTCTGGATTTTACAAACAGGGATGATAAGTCTGCATGGGGAAATGGAAAAAGGCCTTATGTGCAAGATTGCATAGGGTGAGGAAAATCTTTCTATAACATCATACCTTCCTATAATTTTTTCCTCTTCTGGTTGATAAAATCGGTTTCCATTTTGTTCAATGACCTATTTTTCTTGCTTGAGTAATTCTTTGCACAAATTTTTTATGTCTTTATTGAAGGATAAACACATATCATGATTTGGTTCAGATTATTGGTCATCTTGTTTTCCTTTAATTGAGCTTATAGCAGGCCGACCAAGTCCTTTGTTTGCACAGGAAACAACCATGAGCACAAAACATAACTTTTTGAGCAGTCCATTTCGAGCTCAAAATGAAAGCAAGTAGATAGGTTCAATTTTCAATGGCGTAGATCCCATGTGCAGTTCATATTAGCGGCTCTCGTGCATTCAGAGTTTCAAAATCACGCAAGGATTAACGACCAGACAGAAGTCCCGAAATGCCAAAGTCCCAAAGTAACGAGAGACTGCCACGTGAACTGGGAGAAAGTCACTTTGGGAGATATTCATGCTCACATTCAAAATCTCTCGAAGCCTGAAGTGTCGAAGTAGCGAGAGGTTGCCACGTGAACCGGGAGAAAGTCACTTTGGGAGATGTTCACGCCCACTTTCAAAATCCCTTGAAGCCTGAAGTCCCAAAGTAACGAGAGGATTCCACGTCAACCAGGAGAAATTTGCTTTGGGAGATTCCATCCAAACATCCAGAAGTCTCGAGGTGCTAAAGTCCCGAAGTAACAAGAGACTTCCACATGAACCGGGAGAAAGTCACTTCGGTATATGTTCACACCCACATTCAAAATCCCCCCAAGCCCGAAGTCCCAAAGTAATGAGAGGTTTCCACATCAAGCGGGAGAAATTCACTTTGGGAGATGTTCACACCCACGTTCAAAAGCCCTTGAAGCCCGAAGTCTCGAAGTAACGAGAAGTTGCCATGTCAACCAGGAGAAATTTACTTAGGGAGATTTCCATCCAAACATCCCAAAGTCCCGAAGTGATGTCAGGTTGCCATATCGCTTCATGCCCTACCACTCCATGAATGTTTTCCACCTTAGAAAATGGCACTTACCCATCGAGGACGCATAGCATTCATTTCAGGCTACCACGTCACTCCAGGCTCGTACCACTCTGGGAGTTTTTCATGCTTCACAATCCAAAAATCCTGAAGCCCGAAGTGCCGAAGTGTCGAAGACACATGGTGCTCATCCATCATTAGTTTTGACACCATAGTGACATCAGGCCACCACGTCAGATTCGGGAGATCATCCTCTGGGAGGTATTCCTGCTAAGCATTCAAAGCTGCCAAGAACCAAAATTGGCTCCATCTCTAAACATGGTTAAAAGAATTATGGAGTTGGAATATAGATAAATTTTAGCAGAGGTGCTAAAAGCATAGTGTTCCCAGATCTTGGATTGCGACAAGATTGATGGCCATGCTTCATTGCGAGGACAGAACATGCTCAGATGTTAATATTCTAGAGTGGTCCTGCAATCGAAACCATGGTATAATGAAGGAGGTACGTGGTAGTTGGCGGTGGATTGTGGGGGTAGAAGCGGTGTGGACCCAAACTACTCTTAACAACTTCTGCAATCGTGTGCTGATGTAGGGTTCATCTGAGAGCAACGCATCGAAAAAAAAACAGGGCATTCCCAAATCACGGATTGCGACAAGATCGACGGCCACACTTCATTGCGGGGACAGAAAGTGCTCGAACATTAAAATCTTAGAGAGGTCCCATAATCAAAACCACAGTATAGATAAAGAGGTATGTGGTAGTTGATTGTGGATTGCGGGGCTCAAAGCGGCATGGAACAAAATTGCCCTTGGAAACTTCTGCAATCACGTGATTATATGGTGTCCAATCCAAGATCAGTGTGTGGCAACATAAATTGGGAATTAAGCCAAATCATCAAAGGAGCGTGACACGAAGAAGAAGAATGTTAGAAAACCATGACCAGTCTATCACTAGAGGAAAGAGAACAATCGAATACCCCCTTAAATGGAAGCATGGAGAGTCTGGCCGAGGAGACATAAAACTTACAGCCTGAATCAGTTAATGAAAGAAGGACTGGTGGTTGAACAATCGACTACCCCCTTAAATGGAAGCATGGGGGTATGTTCGAGGAGACAGGAAATTGTTAGCCCAAATCAGTTAATGAAAGAAGGACTGGTGGTTGAATAATCGACTACCCCCCTTAAATGGAAACATGGAGGGTCTGGCCATGGAGACAGAAAACTATCAGCCCGAAGTACCACATAGGGCAGTTTTTCCTCTAGACCAAGATTGACCCGAGTTTCCTTCTGACAGAAGGAACAAGATAGACAAGAGAAGACACCAGCTATTATCTTGATTATAAATACACCAAATTAATGATATGAGGGGGTGGGATGGCTGAGAAGAGCTCCCTTTTTGTAATATTTTGACTAAGCAGAGATGTTCTCTGGTTATGTATGAGACTTGAGACATTTTCATTAATAGAAGACAGTTTCTTTTCACCATCTTGTTTCCTGTCACTCTGAAATTCTCATGATTGGATGATCCATATGGGATGTTGTGGTTGTGTTATAATGGATGTTTGATTATAATGTTGCTATGAATGTTTTTCAGTGTTTTAAACTTCAAGTTCGAGAGGTTCTTGTGACTAAGTTTTTCTTCACCTAGCTGCTTGAAGGCATGATGCTTATAGCAGACCTATCCACCTTCCTCACTAAGTCTTCCTTATATTCACCTTTATCCTTAAACCACTGATTGAAGTTAATCAAAAACTCATTTTCTTATGCATGCTAGCCCAGATTTCTGTGTTAAATCATTCTTATGTTGAGTTTTTTCCACTTGACCTTTCATCATTAATTTACATTCACAAACCTTTTTGATGGGTACTGGGCTTATCCTCTTGCAATCTAAGGGTGATTCTGAGTGCTAACATTAATGGTGATGCTGCTAGGGAACAAACTGAAGATATTTCCCTGGGATTTAACGACAAAGCAATATTGATTCTAAAGGTGCATTAGAATTCAGTACATTAAAGATTTCATATTGCACCTGGCGGCTCCACTGTTTTAGTTGTGGATCCCAAAGGTAGACACACAAGGTCTACTCCACATCTACCTCTTGAAACACCTGAAGCTGACCCAGAGAAGATTATCAAGAAAGGAAAGGCTTCTCAAGAAGTCTTTTCAACTATTTTACCATGTACTCTTGGTCATTTACATGATTCTACTTTTAAAATTCCAGTAGCCATATCCAATTCTCCTCTTTTACCTTCTGCTGAAGTTTCTAAAAGTTTGGATTTTTAAAATTTTCCTTTTGAATACTCTTCTTTTAGCCCCAAATTGAAAGAAGAAAATTTTGAAACCCTTTCTTCTCCTGATGTTGTAAGTTGGTTCGAACTTGAGAATCTTGAATATTTTCCTACTTTGGGCCTTCCTACTCTTTCTCCTATCAAATTTGTTGTGACTCAAGAAGAGGAAACCTCTTTTCCCTTGGACCCTATACCATCTTCCTCCAATACTCAAACTCTTCCTTTGAAAACTGAAACCTCTCCATCCAAGCTTCCTCTTTCTCCAAAAATCCAAGATGCAATTGTGTCTATCAAAAATCCATCTCCCCCTTGTTCTCCTAAAGTTCACAACCCAATGATAGGTGTTAATCTTCCTAGAAATAGGATGGATGTCATAGTGGCTGCCAGGAATGCCCCTCTTATTTTACCTCAGCCTATGAATGCTCTCCGAGTTGGATACTACCTTAATTACATGCCCAAGTTCATAGAGGAGGAAGACACAACTGCAGAGGAACACCTTGCAACTTTTTATAGTTATGCACATAATCTTAACATTGAGGATGAAGATGTATGGATGAGGGTATTTGTACAAAGCCTTGATGGTGAGGCTAGAAAATGGTTTAGGGGTTTGACTCCTGGATCTATTGATGAGATTGAAGCTTTGGATGATGCTTTCTTGAGGCATTGGGGGGATAAAAAAGATTTCATTTATTATATTACAGAATTTGGGTCACTTAAGAGGAAAGAGGGGGAATCTGTTTTGGATTTCTCAAAAATATTTAATAGACTGTACAACAATATTCCCACTAAAATAAAGCCTACATAAACCTCTACCAAGATTATATATGCCAGTGCTTTTGACCCTGAGTTTTGCCTCTTGTTGAGAGAAAGAATATCTACCTCTCTAGCTCATATGCAAGATGCAACTTTAGAAGTAGAATATAACATATTGGTAGTTTGAAATCTTAGGGGAAAATATGATAGAGACAGAAGGAAAGGTAGGGTGGAAGCTTCAACCTCAAAATCCCCTGTTGTCCACCCTCAAGTTGATGATCTTACAAAATTGGTAAAATCACTTTCTGCTGAAATGGAGAAGTTGAAACTTGAAGGAAAACAGAACTATAGGAACACAGAGAATGTTGATAATAGAGGTAATTTCAGAAAACCAAATAATGCCCCTCAGGTCCTCAAAAGAGATCAAAGAAATAGGGATAGGGATGATCAAAAGGTCCAATCCCCTCTCCAAAACAACCTTGTTGTTGATGAAGAAGGAGAGGATGAAGAAATTGATCCTGAAATCCATTTTCTCAGTGACACCTCTTCATCCCCTCATTTAACCCAATATACATATGAAGAGTCTCTCATGGATAGTCATTTAAATGAATTTATTAAAGGGGAAAAAACAAATGGAAATCCAAGTAAATACAACCTAAGGTCAACAAATAAAGATGGTAAGAATGACACCTCTGATTAGCCCACTAAAATAGAAAATTATGCTAAGGTTTTGGCAGCTAGCAACACAAAAAAAGATGCACGAAACCCCCAGGCATTGGCTAAGATCCCTACCCTAGAAGTTAAGGAGATTCTGAAATCTCTACCCTCTTTTAGCTTTGACAGTGATATTCAAAAAATTAAAATCCATGTACCTTTTTTGGAGCTGATTAAGAATGAGGAATTCAAAAGATATCTTTCTAAAATGTTGTAGCCCAAGCCTTCCTCTAATTCCACAGATTTAGTCAACCTTCAAGATGAAAAACTAATTGTCATCATGGGACCTTTGGTAGAGGATAGAGATGACTCTTCCCCCCCTTTCTACACATCATTAAACGTTCATGATAAAGTGTTACACAATTTCTTGATGGACTCAGGGGCATCTCATAACCTCATGCCTAAAACTGTCATGGATGAGCTTGGGTTGGAAATTACAAAATCCTACCGTGACCTATACTCATTTGATTCTAGGAAGGTGAAGTGTCTTAGGGTTATTAAAGACCTAGTTGTTACCTTGTTCCAACTGCCAATGAAAAGTGTGGTCATGGATATTGTAGTGGATGATTTCCCCCCTAAGTTTGGGATGCTCTTGTCAAGATCTTGGATCAAAATACTAGGGGGGGACTTTGCATATGATCCTTTCATATGCCACCATTCCTATGTTTGGGGGAGAACATATAAGGCTTTATAGGGAGACACAATTAGCTCACATCATCATTGATGAAGAAAATCCTACCAGCCACCCTATTTTTTCACTTGATACTGATTTAGGATCCAGTATATTACAGCTCACTAATGCTCCTCAACCACCTATTGAAATCAGAAAACAGTCCATCACCTTTGTTGAATATCCTCCTCCTAATACCTCTATTTGGAAGATGTTTTTTGATGGGGCCTCTTCTAAGGAGGGTGTTGGTGTTGGGGTAGTCTTTATTTCTCCTACCCAAGAGATCATATCATCGTCCTACAAGATTGAATTTGAAACTACAAACAATGTGGCAGAATATGAGGCTCTTGTTTTGGGTTTTAGGGCTGCTAAAGACATGAGGATTGAAGAGTTATCAATGTTTGGAGATGTTGAATTAATTGTTCATCAAGTTAAAAATATGTATCAAACTAAGCACCCCAAGTTAAGGACTTACATAAATAAAGATTGGGATCTTACTGATAGTTTCTTCTTAGCTTTTACTATCTCATTTGTTCCAAGAGAGGAGAACATTATGGCAGACTCCTTGGTTTTTTCAACAAGTAATTTCAGAGTTCTTTTTCCCCCTAAACTCAAATACGATGTGGAAGTGAAGTATAGACCCTCTATACCTGACAATGTCAAACATTGGAAGGTTTTTGAGGATGATCTTGAGATAAAAATATTTCTTGAGATTTTGGATGAGTTTTTTTCCTTACATATTGATCAAGATCATGATACTGAAAAAATCCCTCATGCTAATATTTTTCTGAAAAAAATTGTTGACCATCATATTGTTCAGTTTCCCAGTAACCATATTCCAAAAGGACTAGTCCCCTTGGAGAGATTGTTTGATAGAAATGATGTTGTTGTAAAGGTTAAAGGTTCAAATGAAAATGTTGAGGTGACTGAATGCAATTTAGGTACAGAGGAGGATCCAAAGTATGTTAAGTTGTCTAGCAGTTTGTCAAAGGAACAAATGGTTGAGTATGTTAAGCTTTTAAAGGAGTTTGTTGATGTTTTTTCCTGGAAATATGAAGATTTAAGAACATATGACACAAACATCATTGAACATAAGATCCCTTTGAAAGAGGAGACGAAGCCTTTTAAGCAGAAACTCAGACAAATAAATCCCATGATGTTGCCTATTATGGAAAAATAAGTGAAGAAGTTGTTGGATGCCAAAATCATCATTCCTTTGAGATACTCTGAGTGGGTAGATAACTTGGTCCCTGTAAGGAAGAAAAATGGGGAAATTAGGCTATGTTTTGATTTCAGGAATTTGAATAGAAGCTCCAAGAAAGATAATTATCCCTTGCCAAAGATGGATCACATTTTGCAGAGAGTCAGTACTGGTTCATCTAGGATGTTTATGATTGATGGATTTTCTAGCTACAATCATATCTATGTCTTTCCTGAAGAAAGAGAGAAGACAACCTTTACTACTCCTTGGGGCACATTCATGTATGCTAAAATTCCCTTTGGATTGATGAATGCAAGAGCGACCTTTCAGTGAGCAATGGACATTGCTTTCATTGGGGAGAAGGAAAAGTTTGTAGTCATCTATATAGATGACATTAAAGTGTTCTCAAAATCTGATAAAGATCATTATCATCATATGAAAAGGGTCTTCTTCAAGTGTAGAAAGTTTGGTCTCTCTCTCTCAATCCTAAGAAGTCTTTGTTTTATATGAAGGAAGGTAAGTTATTGGGACACATTGTATCAGAAGAAGAGGTAAGAATTGATCCAAGCAGAGTAGATTCCATTCAGACCTTGTCTTTTCCTAGGTCCAAGAAAGAAGTTCAGTCTTTCTTGGGAAAATCAATTTTCTAAGAAGGTTCATCTCTAACTTTGTTGAATTAGTGAGGTACATTATAGCCATGCTTAGAAAGGAAATGAGGTGAAATGGATTACTGAGGATCGAGAGTATTTTGATCAGATCAAAAAGGCCTTGAATGAAGCACTTGTGCTCATCATCCCTGACTATTCCAAGGAGTTTCTGATATTTTCCTTTGCCTCATTTGACACATTGGTTATTGTTTTGCTGCAGAAAAATATCGAGGGGTTAAAGTAGCCTATTTCCTTTTTCAGCAGAGCAATGAGGGATGCAGAAATGAAATATGATAGCATGGAAAAGCAATCTTATGCTTTGGTCAAAGCCCTCAAGGCTTTTAGAGTATATGTTCTTCATTCAAAGCTTGTTGCATATATCCATTCAGCCTCAGTGAAAGAGATACTTATCCAGCCTAACATAGATGGGAAGAGGAGAAAATGGATTGCTAAAATTATGGAATTTGATTTTGAAATAAATCCCACTAAACTAGTGAAAGGCCAAGGTTTAGCCAGGTTGTTGGCTGAATCAAATTGCAAAGCTTTAGGGGTTAATCTCATGAACATAAACTCAGAAAATCAGCAAGCTAAGTTTGTTGATAAAATCTCTCATGCCAGCCCAAATTTGGTAGAATGCACTTGGTATAAAGACATCATATATTTTTTGTAGAAGTTGCAACCTCCTAATGGTTTGGACAAGAACAAGGTGAGATATTTGAATCTTAAAGAAATCAGATATTGTCTCATTGATCATATCTTGTATTGGAAATATCCTCTAGGTGTTCTTTTGAGATGTTTAGATCCACAGGAAACTCAAAGGGCCATGACTGACTTTCATGACAGCTTATGTGGGGGCCATCATTTTTGGAGGACCACAACCTATAATATCCTCAGAGCTGGGTATTTCTGGCCTATCATGTTTACTGATGTTTGTGCAAATATTATAGCTTGTGTCAAATGCCAAAAGTTTTCTGGAAATCTGCAGCTCAAATATTTTCCTTTAAGGCCTATGGTGGCTTTTGGACCTTTTCAACAATGGGGTCTTAACTTCATTGGGGAAATCCATCCAGCTTCAAGTAGTCAGCATAGGTGGATTTTGACTACTACTGACTACTTTACCAAGTGGATAGAAGTAATTCCTACAAGGAATGTCTCCCACAAGGTAATCATTAGTTTTCTTGAGGATATCATGTCAAGATTTGGTTGTCCAAGCAGGATTATTACTGACAATCCTGCCTCATTCAATGTTGGACCATTGATCAAGTTTTGTGAACAGTATGGGATTACATTAGTCCATTCTACTCCTTACTACCCCCAAGGAAATGGTTTGGCAGAGTCCTCTAACAAAAACCTCATAAATATCATCAAGAAATTGTTAGAAGACAATAAGAAAGCATGGGACTCAAATCTAAAATTTGCCTTATGGGATGATAGAGTTACAACAAAATGGTCACTTGGTGTTTCCCCCTTTCAGCTTGTATATGGGATTGAGGCTATCTTTCCTACTCATCTTTCCTTACTTGTGGAAAAAATCCTCTAGGACTATAAAGGAGAACCTGATGATATGGTCAAGAGGATACAACAGCTAGTATAAGTACAACAGACTAGGCAACAACTACTTGGAAAAGCTCAAGACCATTAGAAGGGGATCAAGCAAGGATTTGACAAGAAGGTAAGCAAAGAATATTTTCAGCTGGGAGATCTGGTACTCAAGTGGGATGCACCTAAGAAAGACAAAGGAAAACATGGTAAATTCAAAGCCTTGTGGATTGGTCCATTCAATATTTCTGAGGTATTTTCAAATAACACTTATAAATTGCAGAACTTGGAGGATTCTGAAGTTTTTGGTGGCCCTGTCAATGGGCACCTTCTGAAAAAATATTTTTCTTAAGCCATGATTGGCTTTCCATTCATTGTAAATATCCTTTTTGTAGGACACTGAAGCTACTTGTGGAAGCTCATAGGGAGCATGCCATCCCCTGTGGAGCCAAATGTTAGCACATAAAGTTGTCATGGGTCATATGTAGTTATTGTTAAGACCTAGGTCTACACCTCTATCATGTCTCTCTCTTTTTTGCATACCTTCCTGTAAGTTTTTCCTCTTCTAGTTGATAAAGTCGGTTTCCATTTTGTTCAATGACCTATTTTTCATGCTTGAATGATTCTTTGCACAAATTTTTTTTGTCTTTCTTAAAGGATAAACACATATCGTGATTTGGTTCGGATTACTGGTTGTATTATTTTCCTTTAATTGAGCTTACAATAGGCCGACCAAGTCCTTTGTTTGCAAGAGAAATAACCATGAGCACAAAACATAGCTTTCTGAGAAATCCATTTCGAGATTGAAATGAAAGCAAGCAGACATGTTCAATTTTCAATGGTTGAGATCCCATGTGCAATTCAGATTAGCGACTCTCGTGCATTCAAAGTTTCAAAGTCACATAAGGATTAACGACTAGACATAAACCCCAAAGTGTCGAAGTGTCGAAGTCCCGAAGTAACAAGAGACTACCACGTCAACTAGAAGAAAGTCACTTCGGGAGATATTCATGCCCGCGGTCAAAAGCTCCCGAAGCCCAAAGTATCGAAGTAACGAGAGGCTCCCATGTCAACCGAGAGAAAGTCACTTCAAGATATGTTCACGTTTCCGTTCAAAATCCTCCGAAGCCTGAAGTAATGAGAGGTTACCACGTCAACAAGGAGAAATTTACTTTGAGATATTTCCATCCAAACATCCAGAAGCCCCGAAGTGTCAAAGTCCCGAAGTAACGAGAGATTGCCATGTCAACCGGGAGAAAGTCACTTCAGGATATGTTCACACCCGCGTTCAAAATTCCCCGAAGCACGAAGTCCCAAAGTAACTAGAGGCTGACACGTCAACCGATAGAAAGTTACTTCAGAAGATTTCCATCCAAAAATCCTGAAGTCCCTGTTATAACCCTATATTTCATAGTATCACCTGGTGATTAGAATTTCTTCCTCCAATCATATTTCATTGTAAATAATATGTTATTCTGCAAATGATTTACAAAAAATAAAAATAAAGGATAAAAATAGAAAAAATGAAAAGAGGGTATAAAAATAATAAAAGACAGAAAAAAATAAGAGAAAATATAAAACCCCATCAAAAATAAATTTGGTTTGACTCATACTGTATAATCATGATTAAAATTTTTGAATTTATGTTGATAGGTTAGTGAAAAAAATGGTCAAACAGTTTAATCTTGGCCAAATTAGCTAGGTTAGAGTAATAATTAATCCAACAGTCTAAGATGGATTAATACATTAGTTGATTAGGTTAGGAGTTAGGTTAGTGATGTTTGTTTCAATAAAAGTTGAAAAGGGATTGTTAAAATACCCTTTGTTTGAGTAAATTTGGATATTTTTACCTTAGGAAATAAAACCATGGTGTAAAAGTGGGAAAGGGTAAGCTTAGCATTGCCCATTATATTTTTTATCCTAAGATTCTAATGGATAATAATTTGTGTCACATAGTGACTAATTATTGCACAAGTTGCAGTGGCGGGATCCAGCAACGCCTATATCGACGGTCCTCAGAGAATTTCAGACCCCCTCGACCTTTCTACCTTTAAAGGTGGGGGGGGTCTGGAATAGTGGTTTCCCCTACACTGGCCCCACCTAACATGGCACTCTCACAATGTTTCAGACCCCCCTCTCAAATCCACTTACCACCTACCCCCCCACCCTTCGGAATCCTACCAAATCACTACCCAATACCGCTCACCTCACTCTGCCACCGTACCCCACTTCCACCTGTCATATGTCACATCCCACACACCCGTTAGCCAATCATTTCCCTCCCCATGATCGTTAATCAGCCCATCATCACCCCACGCCATACCAAAAACCTCCATTGCGTTGTAAAACCCCGTTTTTTCACCCTATAACACTATTTGTCGATGCATACACTGTGGACACCGCGCCAAAGAAAGCTTTCAAGCCAAATTCCACAACTGTTCACTGTCAACAGTTGAAATCAAACCAGGTAATTATAGTCTGCCATTAATCCACCTTAAAACTTTGTTAGTCATGGTCCCCAAAGACAAATTCGTTGAAACGTTTGAGAATTTGATTCTTCCCCCTCCTATCGACCTGGATCACATCCCTGGAAGATAAGGATTGCAAGATCACAGAGCTGAAGTGTGAATTTGACTTCTTTGAATTGCACTCTTGGATAAAAAATATCTTCCTAGATCAGAGCGATGAAATTAGACTCTGGAAGTCCAATTTTTCTCTGTATATGCTCCCTCAGACCTATTGTTTCCCCGAATTCTACCTGAAAATCCAAATTCGTTATTTCTCGACCAAAGGGCCATCATTTCTTTCTCTAGAAAAACCTTGTTCACCATTACCCCCGAATCCATTAACCAGATGTTGAAAATCCCAAGAAGCGACTATGAAATCTCATTTTCCATCGAAGCCCTAAATGACCGGTACCAGAAGCTTGCCTTCCCCCAAAGAGCCCAGATTTTCAAGATTTTTTTTCCAGAAGATGTTGAATTTCCCAAGAAAAATACCCCCTATCCATCCTCCATTTTCTCTGTTAGGGCCAACCAGACCATTTCCATTCTTTGTTACCTATTAGGATACTTCTTAGATAAATGGGTAGATGGGCCTATTTTAGGTTTCTTACCCATTTTTTCCACATAAGAAAGAGCCATAATTCAATTTGATTTCAGTCAGTTTCTGGATGATAACATACATGACCAACTTTTCAAGTTTTCAATAGAAGGAATGTTCAGATATTCCTCAGTCCTGATATTTGTTCTTGTTTTTTCAGTCAGATAGGTTTCCATGTGCTTTTCAAAAATTGGACCAGGAAGGAAACCCATAGTCAGTGACCTCATGAACCTCACTGGTGAGGAAAAATTCAATTGAATTCAACTTCAAGGATTTCATAAACCAGTTTTATCATCTAGTTGTTTGCATGTTGAAAAACAACATATATCCAAGGATAAATGAAGAAATTCAGAGAATCCTTCACCTCTCTGACCTAGCTAAGACAAGGAATTGGTATTTATACCAAAACCACACAGAGATAAGAGTGTATGGATGTGAATTGCCACCTTACAATTTCCCCAAATACCTCCCTGTGAGGATATTTGCACTAGAATGCATAAGACAAATGGTGAACTCATATGGCATCCATTTTGTTGCAGTCAAGAAGAAACAATAGCTAAGGATCAAGACCCAGATTGGTCCTTTCATCTGCAACAACAGAGGCAGCAGGAGAAGAGGAAGACAACCTCTTGAAACTGATGGGTTTCACCAAGAGTTTCACATGGTCTTATGATCCATTTGGTGTCATTTCAGAGCTCATAGTCAAATAAAGGAGCACTCCTTATCCTCACACACAGAAGCCAGAAGTGGAGAAGTATATGAACCAGACAAAATCGCAAGAAAGCACATTGCTAGAAATAGAGGAACAACTTGTCCCTGTCACTGCTTCACATACTAATACTCCTCAAATCCAAACAGAAAAGAGAGCAAGAAAGGAGGTTTCCCCTTCAGTCACAGAGTCATCAACTGAAGACTTCCAGGTTTATTGAAAAAGAGTCAAAAATAGTCATGCACCAGACTCGCTCAAAGAAGGAGAAATGCAATCCACCATAGTCATGGAGGGACCACATTCTTCGACCTTTTCAGATAGTCAATTCATAGTGTCCACATATTCATCTAAAAAACAAACAAACACTACTATTTCAGCTAAATAATCTCATGAGCAAACAGAGTCAAGTATTTTTTATAAATACAAGCAGATCAAGTAGAGAAATGAGCTCCTCAACAACATCACATATTCTTAGTTATGGAAGCAAACCTCCACTGCTCCACACAGACTCCTATCAACATTTGATACAGAGAAAGGAATAATGCAAATGGCATTTTTCCAAGCATGGGTTCCTCATCCTAAGACAACTTCAGATTATAAGAAGACTTCCTTTGAGTTTGATGTAAAGGATGTACATCTAGTGGACCAAATGGACATGCACATGAAGACATGGGAGATGATTTTCTCTACCTTGATAAACACCTCATTGACTGCTTCAAAATTGCAGGTGTCCCTGAACAACATCTAGTCCCAATTGAAGCTGGAGAAAATATCCTCTTTGGCCAAAGACAACAAGATCAAATCACTAGAAGAATTGGTGTTGAAGATTGGGTATGACCCAACAAATGTCAAGGAAACTAAGGAATTATTGAAGAAGAAGAATGGTGATATAACATCCTTGAGAAAGAAACCAAAGATTCCATCTACAGAATATTCAGAAGCAAAAGAGGTGGTTGAAACTGAAGGCCACAAAGAAGAAATGTTGAAGCTTATCATGGAACAGAATGCAAAGATAAGATAGATGGAAGCAGAAATGGATGAACTGATAAAGGAGAAGGAACAGAGTGCACAAATGGCCATGATCCCACTAGAGGCAGTACCTCTAATAGGAATTAGGAAAACAGAAGCATCTACATCGACAAAGATTCCATCAACAATTCCAGTACAAGTTTCAAATGCATCTGAGAAACTTGTGAATTCCATGGAAGACATGTCCCTCCAAAGGAAGAGATCAGGAAAATGCGAGAAGAGGTACAAAAACTGCAAGAGCTTAAGTCTATGTTCCAGGATAGTCATCAAGAAGAAATGCATAAGTCTCAAAGGCTTAGTCAACAACTACAGAAAGAGATTGTCATGGAAAATACCTTAGCTCAAGCTAAGGAAAATATTTGGGTGGACATCAACAAGTCCATGGAAAAAATCTGGCCATCCATTTTGATCATCTTTGAACAACATGAATTGGTACAGAAGACCAGGGAAGCCATTGAGAAAATAAAAGAAGAGCTAGGAGAAAGACTCACAGAGGCTACTTAACTCATAAGATTTCTGAACTCCGAGAACAAGAAGGAGTTAGAAGAACTGGAAATTGAATACATAACAGAGACCATCCTTGAGATCAAGAAGGTCCTAACCAAGAAAGGATTGATGGTGCAACTAGAAGAAAAGGCTCAGGTGATGGACATTGGAGTACAGAGATTTTTTAGTAAGTTCGAAGTGCTACATAAGAAAGGTCTCCCTAGACTATTATTACTCAATGAAAAGATGATCACTCTGTCAGATTACAAATAGAAAGTCAGTGTAGTGGCAAAGGACAGTTCCAAGTTTGCAGGGATACAATGAAGCATTACTGATAAAGCTTTCCTAGAGACATTATAGTTGGACCTGAGTATTCAGCGTGAAATAAAACATATATTCATCACTAAGCAAACTTTTTCCAAGTATATTGAAATGGATGAGATATATAGAAAGTTTCTCAAGATTTCTATCCCAAGTAAAAAGAGATGGAAAGATCTATGCGCTTTACTAGAGTAGAGACAATTTTGAGGTTCGATTCATCATGGAGCAGCCATACAAATTCAAAGAGATGAATCACCAACCAATTTCCACCAAATCAGCACCAAGGATCCGAGCAAATCAACAAATTTCCTATATTGTTGTAATTTGAGATCTAATTAGTTAGACATTTCCT